>OY757908.1:38625877-38695103 GCA_963585895.1 Sepioteuthis lessoniana | reverse complement strand
ACTAGGCTGGCTTAGAGGATAAATAATAATAATAATAATGAAGGATACTAGATTCTTCTAAAGAAGTAAAAATAATGTTCTCTGATTTATTTCTAAAAATATACAATTTAAGGTAAATAAAAAAAATGTTTGCAAAAAAAAATTCTGATTATACTAAACAGCGTAAAAATATTAGATTTTTTTTCTCTTTTCTATATAACAAGTAAACAGCAAGATAAATAGTTTAGATTTAAATTTGGTTTAAGAAATCTATTTTTGTTGTACTGTACTGTTTTTGATGGTGTATAAGATGAACTAATTTTAGCAGAGAAAATCAAGAAAAAAACAAAGTATTGATATTAAACATGATGAAATTGATATAATGAATATTATCAATGGTAATACTTTTAATGTGCATAACCTTTCAAACAATGACAATAGGTATATGAAACTTACTCTAAAGTCAAAGCTAATATGAGCTGTCAAGTAGCTAATTTCGGTTGACTATCACAAATTTTAAACCTACATATGGCATATAAGACTCAGGAGAATTTTAAAAGATTTTTTAGTAAAAAAAAAAAAAATGTGCCTTATACACCATCAAATACGGTAATTTGATTATCTCTATTGGAAAATGACCATTTCTTTATGAAATTTTTCCTTTCAAATAAACTATTTGGTTTGGTTTATGTTGTTTGATTTGGTTTTATAGCATATGAATAATATAGGTTATTTAATGCCAAATCCATTTTTATACATATAAACAGTTCTATTTCAAACAATTCAGTTTAGCATAAGTACACTGTGTAAGTAGAGTTGGTGACCTTAGTCAAGGGTGACCCAAAGGCTCCCTTTTCAATAGCTACTACACTGAGGTGTAAGGAAGGGCACTACTCATTCCTTGGATTGCTCCACTTTACCCTTGATCCTTACTGAGTGTTAAGCAAGGTGCATCAAGTACCATTTTTAAGTCTTGACAAGGGAATGAAACCTGATCTGGTAAGGTAAGGATCAAAGGTAAAGTGGTACAATCCAGGAAATGGAGTAGCGCCCTTCTCTACACCTTGATGTGGTAGCTATTGAAAAGGGAATCTTTGGGTCACATTCGACTAAGGTCACCAACTTTACTAACACAGTTTATATGTCAAAAACAGATCTCTTTTAAGCTATTCAGTTTAGTCAACAAAGTTAGATGGGCCACAGGTCACTAGTTGGGGGAGTCTTACCCCTTTGCAGAGATGCAGTTGGTGTATTTTGCAGCCCCAGCCAATTGAGCCACAGGACACTAGTTGAGGGAGTCTTACCCCTCTGTACAGATGCAGTTGGTGTATTCTGCTGCCCTAGGCAACTGGGCCATGGCGCATGTTGTTTCTTGCACATGGTTAAACAGACTTATTTGACCCATTGATGAAATCCTAACAGGTTCTACCATCCTAGGTCAAAGTTGACCTGGGAGTAATGTCAATAAAGGGATACTCACCAAAACAGGCATCTCACCATCAGATGCAGTTTAATGTCATTTTCAAGGCACCCCTTTTTGAGGAGGAGGGGAGGATCTTACCTCTCTGCAGAGGATACAGTCAGTGTATTTCAAGTCTTGCTGAGAGAGCAGAAATTTCTTCAGATTTATATCAATTAAGCAACCAAGATCACAATCGTAAAAATCTTACAAGGGGGTATTCATTTTACTTAAAACGTTCATGTTAAAACGGTCCCTGATTTTGTGTGCGGGGTCAAAAACCCTTCAAACGTTTATAGCATTTTTATATTTCACCCCTGCTTAGTGGGTTGATCGTATTTTACGAAGGGAAGACTAAAATATGACACCGGAATCCCCCCCCCCCAAAAAAAATCAAGGCTCATTTTACCATTGACGTGCATTGAAAATTGACTATCTAATGTTTAAACTTAAATTAATTTTCAGAATTTTTTTTCGGAGTGTAGGTAGATCTAAATCTGCAACTTAAAAAAATAATAATTTGAAAAACTTTTAAGTAAATAAGAATTTTTTGCTGGTTCATGATCCGAAACTTCACCGTATTTTCCAACGAAATTCGAGTGATTCAATTCAGTTCAAACTTAACATTAAAACGTCAACCAAATTCAACAATTTGGATGCTAGATAACTTTGTTAGGGAAAAAATATCGGAAAATATGATTGAGAAGAACGGGGGTTAAAATTTAAAAAAAAACAAACCTTCGTTAAAAAATTATAAATCCAGATTGTGAAAAGCCCGAAAAGATATTTAGAAATGCAGTTTTACTTTATTTTTCAAATATTTACTCTTTAAAACTGTACAAAAAACAAGACGAGAATAAATTGTTTCACAAATCTAAAGGGAAAGAGTAAAGTAAAAAAATCCAAAATTACACGTCCAACGTAAAAAGTCAAAAAAAAAAAAAAAAAATACGGAAAAAGGGTCATACATTAAACTTTTAAATCTATCGTATATATATATATATATATATACACACACACACATTACACATACACTTCAAGCCGTCTGCTGGTGTAATGGTTAGCAAGCTAGGTTAGACTAGCAAACCTACACGAGTGAGTTCGTGTCTCATTGAGTGCCCTATTTATTCGGCCTTGTGCCACATCGAAACAAAGAACTTCGTAAATTACTACACTTCAAGCCGTTTAAAAGAAAAGCAACGGCTTTTATTGAGTAGACAAAATTTGTGATTGGTCATAACAGTCGAAAATTAAAATAAATAAAAACACTGATATATTTCGAGCTATATTTACAGTGGTAAGTATCTAATTTATTTTTTCTTTCCTTCGGCACAGGACATTAATACTTTTTAGTGGTAGGTGATTTTGTCTTTGTTTTTTTTTTTGCAACAATTTTTTTTATGAATAAATTTTAACGGAGGAACCAATATTCCCGATTTTAAAATTAAAAATAAAGAATTGCTTTCAGTATTTTTGGTCTCCTTTTTCCATTATGTATTCATAATCTTCTTTAATCGAAATAATAAAAATCCAAGCTAACCACTTAAATCTTTTTAAAATATTTAACACTATTGAAATAAATCAGCATTATATTTTTTACTATTCTGTTGCTGACAAAAATTTAAAAAAGCTCTTTTTTGAGGGAAAAAAGCAAATCAAAAACCATTAGTATTTTTCTACTTACCTTTTTATTTCAGGAAATGCAATAAGCAAAAACCAAAAATAGGATGATGCTTTTTTTTTTTAATTCTTATTCTTCCACCAAATCGAGTCGTTTTGGGAGGATTTCTCAGTCCATTTCCAGATTCTGTATTTTTCATTTAATTCATAATAATCAAAATAAAGCTGATGGTAAAAAGAAAGCAGAATTAAGATATAGAAGAAGGAACACAATGCAAACGTGAAATTATTTTGAAACAAGATGTTTCAACGATATTAAAAAAAAATTTAGCGGTGTCAGACATAATTTGGTCGCTTATGTTTAAAACGCCTTCGATTTTTTGATTGTTGTCGGTAAATGAATTTTCGGATGATTTTACTCTAGTATTATATTTTGCACTTGTTCACTTTGATGGTTCCAAGAGGATTGCAGTTGACACCACTGTTTGAATTTTTGGCATATATCTTCTTTTTTCTTTTTTTTTTTTTTAATGAAATAATTCCAAACAGGAAAAAAACACTTGTAAAGATGTAGTTAAGCGATTATTACCAAAGTAGTTTAATTTAGTTGCGACGAAATTCAAAAAAGATATATTTGAACCGAACATTTGCTTTTTATCAAAAAGACCCAGCACACAAGTCTGAAAACGATTATTATAATCTTAAGATTGTATTTGTTTGTGGGTTATTTAATGCCTAACCCATCCTTCTAGAAGAAGGATAGTGGTACTATTTAACTCATTGCTGGGAGGATAAGGAGGTTCATAACTTTCCTCAGGATATTCGTCCGAAAATTATATCGCAACTAGAGTTCGAACTTGCTTACTACGTTTCTGCAGTCAAGTGATTTATCCATTGCGCCATGAGGACACTGCGCCCTGCGATTGTATTTGGAATCAACTAGTAAATAATAAAAAATTGGAATCGTTTTCAAATAATTTATTTGAAATAAAAGAGAGTGAGGGACATTTCAAACCTGTTTAACTCCTCTTAAAAATTGACCTTGTGTCACATTTTGCCTATACCATAGCTGAAAACATTGAACGTTTTTTTTTGTTTGGTTTGGTTTTATGGCATATCAACCATTGTAGGTTATTTAATACCAAATATATTTTTATACATATAAACAGCTCTATTTCAAACAATTCAGTTTAGCTGAAGTACATAGTTTAGATCTATTTAACCTATCGGTATGACCCTATCAGGCGCTACCACTCTGGGTCAGAGTGAACCAGGGAGCAATGGCAATAAAGGGTTACTCTACACTCCCAAAAGCTCCAGTATTACTGGAGCCTTACCATCAGATTGTTTAGTAGGGTATCCTGGATACTTGGAGGAGTCTTACCCCTCTGTAGAGATGCAGTCGGTGTATTCTACAGCACAAACCAACATGATCTTACGTTTTTTGGTAGTAAGCAAAAGTAAAGTTGGCGATCATAGTCGAGGGTGACCTGAAGGCTCCCTTTTCAATAGCTACTACATGGAGGTGTAGAGGAAGGCGCTACTCCATTCCCTGGATTGCTTCACTTTACTCTTGATCCTTACCTTATAATGCTGAGTGTTAAGCAACATGGCATCAAGTAACATTTTTTGTGTCTTTGACCTGGGATCAAACTCCGGTCTCCCGGGCCATTGGCAAACACTCTACTCATTAGGCCAATGAATGGTCTTGAAGATCAGGGTTCAATCCCAGGTCGAGTCATACCAAAGACTCAAAAAATGGTACTTGATGCCGCCTTGCCTTGTACTCAGCATTATAAGGTGAGGATCAAGGGTAAAATGAAGCAATCCTGGATAAGGAGTAGCATCCTCCCCAACACCTCTGTGTAGTAGCTGTTGAAAAGGAAGCCTTCAGGTCACCCTCGACTAAGGTTGCCAACTTTACTTTACTTTTTAGTAGTAATAAGCATTTATCTCTCAAAAATTAATAATCCTTTAAAATATCCAAATGATGGAATTTTCAAGAAATGATTTTTGATTAAATGATTTTTTATAACGGGAGTAGGGAACCAATGGGCTTAAGGATGCATGCAACCTTGTAAAACCATCTGGTGCAGTTTTCTACTGTCTTATTGTAAGACAACTTACAATTGTATACTTTAACCTTAGAACTTGACATCTCAATGCTTTCTTGCAAATAGCAATCTCAAAACTCCATTAAATCATAAATTAAGTCTTTGATTTCTTCTTGGAATTTTTTAACCTTGACAAAACTATCCCGAGGTGCTGAATATCTTTTGACATTTGGTACCAATGTATTTGGGCCATTGAATGGTTAGTTTGAAAGATACATCAACCAATCAAATATCATACAAGGCCTTTTACCAAGGGAGGCAACCCACTTTCCTTTTGTATATATGTTCCTAATAAGAGAACAGCACTAGTTCTTTCCCTGGACTGCTCCACTTACACTTGATCTGTACCTTATAATGCAGAGTGTTAAGCACGGAGGTATCAAGTACGTTTTTTTGAGTCTTTGGTTTGACTCAGCCAGTGGCAAATACTCTATTATACCAATGGAAGCATAAAAAAAGATTATTGAGTGGACTGAGATCTTATCAGTTATAGGGCGCGTCAAAAGTATTGCAATATTTTGGTAAGTTAAATTCAGCACCTTGGGATAGTTTTGTCAAGGTTAAAAGATGCCAAGCTCGCCTGATACTTTGCTGTCCTGGTGGACCACAGAATAAAACTGAAAGAAAGTGGAAAGAAGGATAAGTATCTCGACCTTGCTAGGTAATTGAAAAAAACTATGGAAGATGAAAGTGACAATTATACCAATCGTGATTGGTGCTTTTGGTACAGTCACCAAAGGATTATTAAAGGGACTGGAGAACTTTGAAATAAGAGGATGAGTGGAGACCATCCAAACTACTACATTATTGAGAACGGCCAGAATACTGAGAAGAATCCTGGAGACTTGAGGTTGCTCAAACTCCAGTGAAAGATCATCAGCTTACACCGATGGGAAAAACTCTCACGGAGTAAATAATGATTAATGATAATCATTACGACATATCAATATCAATGACATTAATAACCAGTAATAATTAATTAATTCAGGAATGAATTAAAAATGAATGCTTTAATTAATTAATTTATTAGAAATAATTATATTAATAACTTTTTTATATAAATAATATTTTTAATAACATCAGAAAGTACTATTTCCACGCAAATACCATGAAGGACTTATTTGAGAACATCCACATGGATGATGTTTTGTCGTTCTTGCACCAGAAAATATAGGCTTGGTTACAATCCTGAAAACACAACAAACTAATCAACTGAAAGCAAATTATTGCTGAATAGAAATACTATTATGTTTGTGTTAGTAGAAATAGTAGTGAGAAATGATTAAAAAAAAAAACAAACTATCATCACTAAATAAACTAATGTCGTATACAAATACTTGAAAATATTTACTCATATGCGAGTAAATGATTTGTTTGGTTTTAGTATGGTATCATTAAATTATGGGTTTACAAACCATACATGTAATATGTGTAAACAGGCTTTGGCATTAAATAACCTATAGAGGTTGATATGCCATTAAACCCAACCAACCAACATATATTAATAGAAATGAAGATATATCAATTATATTAAAGATTAATATTGATGGATTAATTATTCATAGATTAACTAAGTTATTGATAAATAAATCAGTTAATGAATTGATTTATAAATGAATTGTTTAATAATAAGTTATATAATATTTGAAATATTAAAGATGCATCAATATCAGTAATAATAATAAGTAATATTAATAAATTAATGATAAATAAATAAATAAATTTTTAATAATAAATGAATAAATGAGTCAAATTAATAAAATATTAATAATAATCAGAACATCAGGTTCAATAATGATTATAACTGAAATCAATTAGATAAATTAATTAATAATTTAATTAATTGAAAAATAAATTAAAAAATGGTTAATAATAAATAGACTAATTGATAATAATAAATAATATATCAATATCAATGGACATCAATATTAATACTACTGATAACAAATATTAATAATTATTTAGTAATAAATTAATTATTTAATTAATAAATGACGAGTTAATTATTATCAATAAATTGTAATATTAATAATTACCAAGATACATCAACAGCAATAACTTTAGTAACTAATATTGATAAATTAATAATGATGGTTGATTATTTGAGTTTTATGACATATCAAGCCTTGTAGGTTATTTAATGCCAAATCCATTTTTATACGAATGATTAGTTCTATTTCAAACAATTCAGTTTACCATGAGTACACAGTTTAATTGTCAAAAACATTTCTGTTTCAAGGTATTCGGTTGAGTCAAACAGTTCTATTTCAAACAATTTAGTTTGGCATAAGTACACAATTTAGTTCTATTTATGGGTTAAATATAATCAGGTGCTACCACTCTGGGCCACAGAGGACCTGGGAGTGATGGCAATGAAGGGGTGCTCCATGTTCCCCAAACTCCAGCATCACTAGAACCTCACCATCAGATTGTTTAGTATCATATCAAGGACACTCGTTGGCGGGTGTCTTACCATGGCCATCGCTATAATACCATTATAGTATATATCGCAGAGGCCCCGGTCTTACCCCTTTGCAGATATGAAATTGGTGTATTCTACAGCCCCAGCTGACTGGGTAATAATTAATAATGAATTGATTAATAAAATATTTAATGAATTATTAATATTCATAATTAAGATACATAAATAACAATAGTATCAATACTAAATTTAAATAAATTACTAAGAAATTAATTGATGACAGATAATTAATTAATTAGATAATGAATTAATGAATTAAGCAATATTAATAAATAATGATATATCAATATCAATGAATTGATTAATAAGGAATAAAAAGATCAAGTAATTAATATTGATAGTATTAAAAATATATAAATTTCAATAATATTCACAATTTGTTATTCAATTAGAAATCCTTTTCTAAATGATTAAATAAATAGATAAGTTAATAATAAATAAATTAATAATAATAAATGATAATATCAATAATAAAGACACATCAATATATATATTTAAAATCAATATGATTAAATTGATAAATAGATAATTAAATAATTAATACATTAATTCTTAATTAGTTAATTAAAAAAACAGTATATCAATGAATAATAATAATAATTAAAATACATCAATATAAATAAATTGATTATCAATAAATAAATTAACAAATAGATAAATAAATAAACAAATAAGTTAATTGATAATGAAATAAATAATATTAATACATAATAATATTTATAGTAATTAAGATTCATCATTTTCAATAATACTGTTAATTATTATTAATAAATTATTAATTAATAAATTAATTAATAAATAATAAATAAATTGATATTAATAAATAATGTTGATAATAACAATTAAGACATATCAATATCTTTAACAATTTATGTTGATATATTAATGAGAAAAATAATAAATTGATTGATTAATCATTAAGTTTCTTTGATAATATATTATTATTAATGATAATATTATTGATAATAATTACAATATATCAAAATCCATAGTATTAATAATTTATATTAATAAACTCATAATAGATAAATTCAATTATAAATAAATAATCAATAAATAAGTTAACTGATAATAAGGAAAGTTTGCGACCATAGTTGACATTGACCCGAAGGATCCCTTTTTGATAGCTACTACACCAAGGTGTAAGGGAGGGCGCTACTCCTTTCCCTGGATTGCTCCACTTTACCCTTGATCCATACCTTATAATGCTGAGTGTTAAGCAAGGAGGTATCAAGTACCACTTTTTGAGTCTTTGATATGACTCGACCTGGGATTGAACCCAGGACTCCCAAGCCATTGGCAAACACTCTAACCATCATGGGGTGTCCTCGTGGTGTAATGGTTAAAGCGATGGACTGCGGAATCGTAGTACACGAGTTCGTACTCCAGTCATGCTATTACATTCACTTTCGGGCAAATACCCTTGGGAAAGGTATGAACCCCCTTATCCTCCCAGCTATGGGTTAAATAGTACCACTACTGTTCTTCTAGGAGAATGGCTTTGGCATTAAATAACCTAAAAAGAGTTGATATGCCACTAAACAAAGAAACCAAACCATCTAACCATCATGCCAATGTCCAATGTTGATGATAATGAATTAATGAATTAATATTACTAGATAATATTAATAATAATTATGATACATCAAAATCAATATAAAAGTATTTATAAATTTGTAATAAATTAATTGATAATAAAGTAATGAATAATTTGATTAATAGTAAATGAATTATTATCGATAAATAATAATAATAATTATTATAATAAATTATTAAGGTACATCTATATCAATAATATTATTAATTAATATTAATAAATTGAGGAAATAATTATAATCATATAAAATAAGTTATGATGAACTAAAAATTATGATTGATTAATAAATGAATTATAATTAATTGATGAATAAATTAATTTAAATGTGGCCTCTGAACATGAAAAAAGTTCTGCACTCTCTGTAATGTATATCATTGATAGAGTTCAGAAACATTCTTCCCATAATGCCCCTGAGAAAATCTTTTGCAACAAACTCAAAAAAAATGTAAAATCAATGAAAATAAGTATACACAAATTTCTTTTGTAAAAGTATTATTCTTTTTGTGTTTGCATGTCATTTCACAGAGAAATATAAAATCATATCCATATTAAAAAAGATTTGATAACCGACTACATTTCAAAGAGAATTTTTGAATAAAAAAAAGAAAGAAATATCCTTATATTATTAGAAAAGATTTCATAACCATCTACATATCAAAAAGTATTTTAGATATAAAAAAAAATTGTTCTCCATATATTATAAGAAAAGATTCTCTAACCATTCACCTTTCAAAGCATATTTTAAATGGATAAAAAAAAAATCATGTCTCTATATTATAAGAAAAGCTATAATAATCATCCACTGTCCAAAGAGTGTTTTTAAATTGAAAAAATTCTTTCCATATATTATGAGAAAAGATTTAATTACCAGCCACATTTCAAAAAGTATTTTTAGATAGAAAAAAATTCTCTCCATATATTATAAGAAAAGATTCTATAACCCTCCACATTTCAAAGAGTATTTCTTAAATGAAAAAAAAAAGAAATCATGTCATTATAATATAAGAAAAGACTTAATAACCTTCCACATTTTAAAGAATATTCTTAAACCAAAAAAAAAAACCCTCTTTTCAATTTTGTTGGATAGTTTTTCTATTTTCTATTAATGTATATTTCAGAAGTGCATGGACTGCTACATATTAATACTTTTGGTTATTGAGTTTCAATGCTAAAGAATTTGGTTATAAATAATACCTAATGATATCTGCTTTATATAATGTTCAACTAGAAATAATAAAATCCTGGTATCTTTGAAATTGAAGAAAATTTAATTTTTATACAAAATTGTTACAGGTGAATTTATTATTCATGATAATGTCATTCTTATTATATTATATACCAATTTTGTAAACAACTATATTTCTATTTAAGACATTTACATCTCTCATTTTCCGTGGTTGAAGCCATACTGCTAATGCAATGGATAATCAAACCAATTTGTGACAAAGATTTTATTTTACTTCGCTTCTTTTCTAATAGATATATATTTACCTACTCTTCTGTACAAGCAGGATGCAACCCAGTCAGCTGGGACTGTAGAATACACCAACTGCATCTCTGCAGAGAAGTAAGACCCCTTCATAAATGTCCTGGATATGACATTATACTATCTGATGGAGAGACTCCAGCCATTGAGCTTTAGGGTATTTTAAGTACCCCTTCATTGCCATTACTCCCAGGTCCATTTAGACCCAGAGTGGTAGCACCTGATAGAGTCATATCTATTGGTAAAATAGAACTGTTTGCCCATTTTAACTAATCTAATTAAATGACTGATGTTCAATTAAATTGTTAGTGATACATAGGAATACTTGGAACCATTTAACTGTGTGCAAATGAATGAGTAATGTTAGATAGAATTATTATTAGTGTTGATTAGCAATATTTGAAACTCTTTAACAATTTGCCTAAATTGAATTATTGGTATTACATATCAATACTTGGAACCATTTGACTGTGTACAAATGCATGAATAGTGTTGAATATCAATACTTGTAACCAATTCATTGTCTGCAAACAAATGATTAATATTGAATTATTATTAGTAGTAGTATTAGATGGCAGTAATTAAAACCATTTGTGTAGAAACAGTAGCAATGCTAATGAATTCTAATTCATTTAAAAATGAAATCACCAACAAACTATTTACTTACAAATTATATATGTATATCTATTTAACTGTGTGTAAACAAATGACCAATGTTAAATTGTTACTGTTACAGAGCAATACTTGAAACCATTTAACTTTGTGCAAAAAAATGAGCTCAGGCTCATTTTAAAATCTTATCTACAAACTCTGTATTTACAAATCATATATATTTAATATATATGTATAAATTGAATTTAGCATTGAAACCATTTAACTGTGTTGAAACAATAGCAATATTAATGAGGAAATAATTTAGTTTTAACTCGTTTAAAAATGAAATTGCCAACAAACTATTCAATTACAAAACATATACATTTATATCCATTTAAATGTGGGCAAAGAAATGATTAATGGTAAATAGAATTATTCATACTGGATAGAAATACTTTAAACCATGTAACTGTGAGCAAAAAAAAAAGAAGTTAGCTCAGGCTTGTTTAAAAATGTTATCAACAAAATGTATATAGAAATCCTTTTAATAACCTTCAATGGTTGATACACCATAAAACTTAACCAAACCAAATCCTATATAATTAATATATATGTATGATGAGGATTTGGCATTAAATAACCTACAATGGTTGATATGCCATAAAACCCAACCAAACCAAATCCTATATATTTAATATATATGTATAAACCTCCCACAATCACTAAACAAGAAAATACCCAGTTGGCAGGGCTTAGAAAATCAACCTGGAGGAAAGCCTCCCACAATCACTAAACAGAAAATGCCCAGTTGGCGGGGCTTAGAAAATCAATCAGCGGCCTTGCTGGTGGATGTATGATTTCTGTGCAGATGTGCAGCTGATGTATTCTACATCCCCAGTAGACAGGCTGAAAGGCAAATTGAGAAAATCTTTTAAAAGTATCAAATTGCACCTACAAACTGAATAAATCATCCTAAAACATCATCAAAATGTACTGACAGCTCAGATTCCCTTGACTCTTTTTCACGATTCATCCCTGGTCGTAATGCTTGATGATAGGATCCTGGTGGCTGAGCAAAGTGGTCAAGTGACAGGCAACACTCCACTTTAGTCCTTATTGAGCTAAGACAGGTGGTCAGAGAGGCCTGATCTCATCATTATGTCAAACCCTAGTACCTATATGACTGTCCTGACTGTATTCTTCAAATCTGGTTCCGCTAGCAAGAAATTTGTCTTTTATATCGTTTTTCTCTTCTGATTGGCTCAAATTGGGTTCTCTTTGTTTCTTTACCAAAAAGGTCATGTATTGGCCAAAAAATTACTTTTAATTATGTTTATTTTTTGACAAATTTCATTGACATTTCGCTATGCACTGATCCTATGCGCAGAAACCCCTTTTTCCATTTTGAAGAAAGTCTCAGCACTATGGGTACTAGTTGAAATAATTATTTTGTGTGTACGATAAATTAGAGAGAGATCTCTTTTGGTCATATAACAAGTGGAAGTACCCGTTAGTGTCCCATCTATGACTCAAATAGAACCATTGTATCATTTGAAACCATTTGACTGTGTACAAATAAATGAATGATATTAAATAGAATAATGTTGAATAGAACTATTAGTGTTAGATAGAAATACTTGAAACCATTTAGTGTCCTGAGTATGACATTAAATTGTATCTGATGGTGAGGCTCCAGTCTTGGAGTTTGGGGAATGTAGAATACCCATTCATTACTTTTACTCTCAGGTCACTCTGAGCCAGACTAGTAGTACCTGTTAGGGTCCTATTCATGGGGTCAAATAGAATTGCTCAATTTTTTGCAAGGGATTATTTTTGTTAGTGATCTGAAACCATACAGCTGTACACAAGTTGTTAGTATTCAATAGGAACTTCTTTTATTTAATGGCATATCAAACTTTGTGAGTGATTCAATGCTAAAGCCACCCTTGAAGAAGAATGGTAGGGGGGCTATTTAACCTATAGCTTGGGGAATAAGGGAGTTCATGCCTTTCCAATGGGTATTAGTCTAAATGTGAGCATAATAATGTGACTGGAATTCAAACTTGCTTACTTCGAGATGTCAATCTATCACTTTAGCTATTACACCGTGGGGACTCCCCTGCTAGATAGGAATACTTGATAAATAGAATTACTAATGTTAAATAGCAACACTTGAAACCCTTTAACTGTGTGCAAACAAATTAATGTTAAACCGAGTTATTAGTGTTAGATAGCAATACTTGAAATATTTAACTGTGTGCAAACAAATGATTTATATAAAATAGAATAATTAGTGTTAAATAGCAATACTTGAAATATTTAACTATGTGCAAACAAAGGATTTTTATGAAATAGAATTATTTGCATTCAATAGCAATACTTGAAACTATTTAGCTGTGAGCAAACAAATGATTAATATTAAATAGAATTATTAGTATTAGGTAGCAATACTTGAAACCATTTAACTGTATGTAAACAAATGAGTTACTACCTATGAGGCATTTGCTTATAAATCATATATATATATATATATATATATATATATATATATATGAGAGAGTGAGAGAGAAGGTTTGGCATTAAATAAACTGCAAGGGTTAATATGCCATAAAACACAACCAAACCAGACTATTTATTTACCTTTAAGTAACTTCATTCCCAGAAATGTTTGTTAAAACAAGGGAAAAAATTGTAGGACTTTTAAACACAAGGAACTAAATTATCTCTTACACTGTTCGGTGATTCCTTGGACAATTTTTTTAAAAATTAATTTCGTTTCCATAATATTTTCCCATTTCTTAATGCTTTATTTTCAACTTTGACTTTATTGTTATGAATTCAACGAACTGCGAAGAAATTTTGTTGATTGACTGACTGAGAAATGCTCTCCCCACGCCCCAAAATCGAAAAATAAACTGGAGTTGGAGAAAGCACACGACAAGAATTTTAAGCAATTCGAGGAATGGGAAATCGACCAAATTTTGAACGAGTACAAAATAAAAGTCAAAAAGCCAAAATCATCACAATGTTTTGTCTTTGCTCATTTTAGCCAAGGTAAGTGGAAAATACAAATGATTTTACTTTGGTATGTTTGTGTTTTGTTTTTGTTTTTTTTTTTGGTTTTTTGGTTTTTTCTTTAAGATGATATTTTTGTACTTTGTTTCGTCATTCATTCGTCACTCAACGTAAACAGTCTCGTCCAGGTGTTGAAACCCAATCGCTGATTTTATTTCCTGCGACGTTAACCGTTCCTCTAAGCACCCCCGCCACTGCCACTGTAAAGAGTAAAACAATAATTTCCATTCATTCTCCTTTGTTTCAAATAAATTACTTGAAAAGATGATTTCAGTTATTATTATTATTATTATTTACTCCCTCCAGCTATGGGTAAATAGTAGGACAGACTAGGTTCTTCAGCCTTGGTGAGGCAACTAGTCTACGAGAAGGAAAAACTCTGAATTCAAACTTGTTAAACTTCGCTTAAAAATTGACCTTGTGTCACATCCTGCCCGAGCGGAGGGGTTGGTAAATATGATATGATTATTAACTCGTTTGAGAGTTTTTCACACCTGCGTTAGTTGATGGATTCTCACTGGAGTCTGAATGACTGCAAGTCTCCTCAAGTCTCCTGGACTCTTCTCAGTATTTTGGTCGATCTTGATAATTCTGTTCTCTGGATGGTCTCTACTTGTCCTCTTGCTGTCCCTTTATCAATCTTTTGGATATTTTGCCAAGTATCACTGTCACCTTCATGTTCCATAGTTTTTTAGTTCTCTAGCAAGGTGTAAGTACTCATCTCTCTTTTCGCTTTTTTATATTTTCATTTTGTGGTCTGCCGAGACGGTAAACTACAGTATTCACTATTCGGGTGTTTTTTGTTGTTGTTGTTGTTGTTGTTGTTTTTGCTGTTGTTGTTGACTGTCACTAGATCTGGTCGTCTGACCGAGGTTAGGTGATCTGTTTGTATCTCAAAATCCCAGATAAGTTTGTACGTCTCATCCTCCAGGGCGGATTCTAGGTTGTGCATATTTACTAGTTGATTGTAAATACTATCATAATATTATAATAGATATTTACTATATAATTACTCAGATTTGTATGCTGAGTCTTTTAAATAATATTAAATGTTCTGTTCAAATATCGCCATCTGCTTTTTTTTGTTTATCTTAAATTTTATTAATTTATTTATTTATTTTATTATTATTATCATCATCAATAATAATCTTTTTTACTATTTTTCACACCAGTGTTAGTTGATGGTCTTTTACTGAAATATTTCGACAACGGAGTTAAACTACATTGGTAAAAAATAATAATAATCGCTCTACTAAATCTTTAACGGTCCTTTTTTTTCTTTTATCTCGCTTATAATTATTCCATTAAGAAAAAAGTACCAAAAATTCAAACTGAGGTGTCAACTGCAATCATAGGGACCATAAAAGTGAACAAGTGCAAAATATAATACGATTGTAAAATCATCCGAAAATTTGTTTACTTACCATGATCAAGAAATCGAAGGCGTTTTAAACATAAGCGACCAAATTATGTTTGACACCGCTAAATTTTTTTTTTTTATAAATATCGTTGAAACATCTTGTTTCGAAATAATTTCACGTTTGCATTGTGTTCCTTCTTCTATATCTTAATTCTGCTTTTTTTTTATCATTCTTATCAACATCAACTTTATTTTTACTATTATGATTTGAACGAAAAATACAGAATCTGGAAACAGACTGAGAAATCCTCCCAAAACGACTGGATTTAGTGGAAGAAAAGAATTTTTAAAAAAGCATCATTTCCTTGAATAAAAAGGTAAGTAGAAAAATAGTAATGGTTTTAAATTTGCTCTTTTTTTGTCAGCAACAGAAAAGTAAAAATATAATGCCGATTTATTTCGATATTGTTTAATGTTTTAAAAAGATTTAAGTGGTTAGCTTAGATTTTTATTATTTTGATTAAAGATTATGAATACTTAATGGAAAAAGGAGACCAAAAATACTGAAAACAGTTTTTTTTCTTTCATTTTAAAACCAGGAATCTAAGTTTTGTCCTTTAAAATTTATATTTTTTAAGAGGAAAGATTTTAAAATAAGGTAAAACTATTTACAAATATTTCGCTGAGGTTTTCACAATCTGGATTTATAACTAAATTTTCAAGAGAAGCTTTTTTTTTTCACCCCCATTCTTCTTATTTCAATTTTCAGATATTTTTTCCCTGATAAAATTATGTAACCTCTAAATTGTTAGATTTGGTTAGCATTTTGATGTTAAGTTTGAACTGAATTTAATTTTTCGTATTGGGTTAGAAAATACGGTGAAGTTTCACATCTTGACCGATTAAAAAAAATTATTTACTAAAGATAATTCATCATATTATTATTATTATTTTTTAAGTTGCAGATTTAATGGAGTGGTCAATTTTCAATGCACGTCTATACTAAAATGAGCTCTGATTTTTTTTTTCTCATTCCGGTGTTAATTTTTAGCATTCCGTTTGTAAATACAGTCAACTCGCTAAGTGGGGGCGAAATTTAGAGACGCGGTAAACGTTTGAGGGTGTTTGACTCCAGACACAAAGTCAGGGACCGTTTGAATATATCTGTTCTAAGCAAACTGTTTGACAGGCCTTTAAAATCTATCAATTTGAACAACTTTACTAAAAAAAACGTCAATGATGAAAAGTTTAAATTGACATTGGGGGCGGGGTCATAGTCCAAAACTCAACTATTTTTCTTTACCTTTTGAATGATCTGAAAATGACCTTCCTAGAAAAGAAAATTTTTTTTTTTTTAGAAAAATTAACTTTATAAGTGTAATCTAGTGAAATGGACCTTGACTACATTTTTATGTTTAGGAGAAGCAGATAAATGTACAATAAAAACTTGAATTTTTTGTATCAAGTTTTGTAAGTAGTTTGTCTTTTTTTTTCACTTCTGCAAATTATGCAATCTCAAAAAAAACAAAACAGTTTCATTTTTTTTTTTATGTGATTAGGGGTTAGAACAGATTATGAAATAAAGTAAAATATTTTTTGTCAATTTCTATACACACAAAAATATCTTAATGGAAAATAAATGAATAAAAGTAATTATTTTTCTGCACATTTGAACAACCTGGGTCCCATCTCAAAAGTTGGCTGGGGCTGTAGAATACACCGACTGCATCTCTGCATGGAAGGAAGACCCCCACCTCTCCAACAAGTGTCTTGGATATGACACTAAACAATCTGATGGTGAGGTTCCATTAATGCTGGAGCTGTGGGGAATGTGGAATACCCCTTCATTGTCATTGTTCCCAGGTCTACTCTGATCTGAAGTGGTAGCACCAGATAGACGCCTATCTATGGGTCAAATAAATCTTTGACTTTTAAACTGAATGCAAACAAATGATTGTTTAATTGTTTTTGTGATAACAATACTTGGAACTTTTTAACTTTGTTTACTTACGCTAATTTGAATTGTTAGGAATAGAACTGTTTCATCATTTAACTGTGTGTAAACAAATGACTGATGTTTAATTGAATTATTAATGAGAGGAATACTTGGAACCATTTAACTTAGTTGACTTTGGCTAATTTGAACTGTAAGAAATAAAACAGTTTAATTCTTTAACTGTGTCCACCAAAAAATATGTTCAAATCATATATTTAATACATATATATTAAGAGGATTTGGCTTTAAATAACCTACAATGGTTGATATGCCATAAAACCCAACCAAACCAATATATATATATATATATATATATATATATAAGAGCATAAAAAAAAATCTTCACTGCTATTATGTAAGAACTGGTCAAAAATCTCAAATATACCAATCATCTGCCTATAAAATCAGTTACTTTACTTATAAATATACCAAGCTATATTATGTAATAGGAAAATAACATAAAAAATGATCAATACTATTATGTCAGAACAGGTTTAAAACTTTAAAGATACAAATTATGTATTGTTAAAGTCGGTCACTAATGGCCCGGGAGACCTGGGTTCAATCCCAGGTCGAGTCATACCAAAGACTCAAAAAATGGTACTTGATGCCTCCTTGCTTAACACTCAGCATTATAAGGTACGGATCAAGGGTAAAGTAGAGCAATCCAGGGAAGGAGTAGCGCCCCCCTACACCTTGGTGTAGTAGCTATCGAAAAGGGAGCCTTCGGGTTACCCTCGACTATGGTCGCCAACTTTACTTACTTTTTACTAAAAGTCTCATGTGGATCACTGATGAACAGAAATAGAAAAAGTGGCTAATTTATGACATGAGAAATTTGTCACATCACAGATGTTTGTTCATGTGATACACATATGTAAAAAAAAAAAATTATAATTTATTGATTTTAGGAATCTGAACAGTCCAAATTTGGGAATATATTACTAGAGTCGTACCCCCCACAGAATGAGAATCTTACCCCAAGTTGTTTGCTGGCTCTCAGCAATTTGAGTTGAAATGCATGAGTCCCAGACAGTCCCACCAGGAAAGAGCTTGGCGAAAACAAAAAGTTGAATAAATGTTTACAGGAAGAAGTTCATACGACACAAATTGTTTGTGGCATCTTCACTTTTAGCTATGTAGTTCTATCAACTGAAAACTAAAAACTGCTAGATCTTCAACTCTCTGTATCTCTAGCACTTTCTCCTTTGTCTGACGCTCTGCATCTCTGTTGCAGACTGACTTCTTTCCCCTGATTTGTTGTTGTGTCTCTGACTTGCATGTCTATTCTAACTACGTTAGCAGCAGACTCTCTCTCATTATATGTCCACGAGGGGAACATTCCTATTTCCAGATTTTTGGCCACCCAGCTTGAGTATAAAAAATAAACCAGTTGAGTCTCCAAGAGATGCTTAAAGGTGTGATAATAAAATTTTGTAAGTCATTGAACCATTTTTATGCATTTTGTACTAGCAGGAAAGAATTAGTGATTCCGATGCAAATGTTTCTACCCCTGTATAGACATACACATGCACACCCATGGTCAACCCACAACCATACACAACCGCCCCAAAACTTGTACCTACGTGTATAGACCTAAGATTGTATACCACCATCAAGAGTGTCACACAAATAGATTTTGAGATTGATCTGGTGGTAAGTAATACAGAAGAAATTCGTTAATGTCTTTATTAATATATGTTTGTGGAAAATTTTTCTTTTTTTTTTTTTCTGCTTGATAGGTTGTCCAGATGTTGTCAATTTCAACTTAAACAAAAAACATTTTTATTAAAAATTCCTGAAAACAGAAATAAAAATCATTTTTCAGTTGTTTGTCTTTCTGGTGAGATTGTTTGTCTTAAATAATAGCCTGTGAAATAAGAACTATTTTTAATTTTGCTCGGTTATGAAGTTTTGACTATGGATATTTTGGTCACTGATATTTTCACACCTAGTGTTTCAGCTGTGCTTTGCTTTTCAAGACAAAAATGATTTAGTAGATGTAACTGAAAATGGAATTCAATCATAATATTTATCTAATATAAATAAGTAAGTTAGCGACCGTAGTCGAGGGTGATCAGAAGGCTCCTTTTTCAATAGCTATTACACCAAAGTGTAGGAGAGGGCACTACTCCTTTCCCTGGATTGCTCCACTTTACTCTTGATATGTACCTTATATTGCTGAGTGTTAAGCAAGGCGGTATCAAGTACCATTTTTAAAGTCTTTGGTATGATGCGACATGGGATTGAACCCTGGTCTCCCGGACCATTGGCAAACACTTTACCCTCTAGCCAATTATCTAATATAATGTACTTTAATTTATAGTTATGTAATATAAGTCCCGTTTGTTTTGCATCTTATGAATATTTTGAAAAACTTTTTATTGCTAACTTTGATTTTCATTTTTTTTTTAATAAAAACAAATAAGATAAATTACAATACTTTTTTTTATCTCAATCAAAAGACCTGAAAAATAAAAACTCCTTATTCATTGAAAGTAATAAATACCATTTAAATAATTTTTTTCTTGAATAAACAAATTCTATACTAGGTTTGGTTTTATGACATGTCAACCATTGTAGATTATTTGATACCAAATTCTCTTTATACATACATATTGAATATATATGATTTGGTTTGGTTTGGTTTTATGGCTTATCAAATACTAGGCTTGTAGGTTACTAATACTAAATCCTCTTTATATATTTATATATATATATATATATATATATATAATCATTTGTAAACACATTTTGTTGGTAACATTTTTAAATGAACCAAAGCTCATTCTTTTGCACACAGTTAAATGGTTTCAAGTATTGCTCTGTATCACTAACAATTCAATCAAACATCTTTCATCTGTTGACACATAGTTAAATGATCAAACAGTTCTATTTCAAACTATTTAGTTTAGTATAAGGCATTTGTTTGCACAGAGTTCTATTTTACCCATAGATAGGACTCTATCAGGTGCTACCACTCCAAGCAGAGTGGACCTGGGAGCAATGGCATTGAAGGGGTACCCCACATTCTCCAAAGCGTCAGCATTACTGGAGCTTCACTATCAGATTGTTTAATATCATATCCAGAAGACTTGAGAGGGTGTTTGCCCTCTACAGAGATGCAGTTGGTGTATTCTATAGCCCCAGCTGACTGGGCAACTTTCTACTAAAGTGAGTGAAAAGTTTTGCAATATTTTAATAACTTAAGACGTAATTCTGCAGTTCTTGATACTTTTGCTATAGTCATAAAAGTAATGAATCACATTGGAATGTGAGTTGCCAATCTTACCTGATACTCTTATGCTAAATACTAGATTTGCTTCTATGGCTTCTAACTGAGCTTGTCTAGTTGGTTTCAGAAGTCTAGTCAAAGAGGAATCAACCTATTGGGCGCTAGTCAACTTACTTAGCTTGCAAAATGAACTGATGGATGTTCACCAATCAGACATCAGCAAAAGGCTGCTTTTTTCCACTTCAAACTTAGTCTCTTTTATGTTCATCAAATCTCGCCACTTCACATGGGCTTATCATGTTATCCTCCATAAAACAAGTCACGCCTTGGTGCGTCCTTTTCTCCTTCTGTTTTCCATGTGCCAGTAGCAGAGAGAGCACACCTTCTGTTTCTTCGAGGTAAGATTGTTTGTGGCATTACTACTACAGCTTGATCATCGATGCTCTTGCAACCTGAGCAAGATTTCTGGATACTGTATTGTGTCTTCACCTTTTACTCAACAAATGTTTTGAGTTGCTTCCACAGCATTTGGGCTCATTTTGAACTCATAAAACATAAGTTCCTGAATTATAAATTTTGCACAATACTCTGTGCTGCTTTCAAATCACACATACAATAAAGCTAGGTTGGTTTGTTGTTTTGTTTTATGGTGCATCAACCCTTTTTGGGTCAATTAGATTTCAAACAATTCAGTTTTGTATAAGTATAGTTTTTGTTTACAGTTAAATGTCAAAACAGTTCTATTTCAAACAATTCAGTTTAGCATAAATACACAGTTCTATTTAACCCATTGATAGGACCCTATTAGGTGCTACCACTTTGGGCCAGAGTGGACTTGGGAGCGTTGGCAATGAGGAGGTGCTCTGCATTCCCCAAAGCTCCTGCATTACTGGAACCTCACCATAAGATTGTTTAGTGTCATATCCGGGACACCCGTTGGGGTGAGTCTTACCTTTCTGCAGAAAAGCAGTCTGTGTTTTCTACAGCCCCATCTGACTGGGCCACTCGTTGGGGGAGTCTTAACCCTCTGTAGAGAAGCAATTGGTGTATTCTACATCCCCAGCTGACTGGGTAAATGAAGCAGGATACAACATGTCAGCACACCAACTTTCATTATACTACCAACCATAGTGAATACTTACCATGGCTTGAAATGATTCAGTCATGTGATATATGCAACCCAAATTAACATGTACCAAAATATTGCAACCCAGTTGCCTGGAGCTGTAAAATACACCAAATGTAACTCTGCTGAGAGGTAAGACACTCCCTCACAAGTGTCCTGGATATGACACTAAGCCAACTGATTACAAGGCTTCAGTCCTGGAACTCTGAGGAATCTGGAATATAAGAAAAGAATTAATAACCCTCCACATTTTAAAGAATATTTATTCTTAAACCCCCAAAAAAAGCCTCTATTCAATTTCGTTGGATAGTTTTTCTATTAATGTATATTCCAGAAGTGCTTGGACTGCTACATATTAATACTTTTGGTTACTGAGTTTCAATACTAAAGAATTTGGTTATAAATAATACCTAATGATATCTGCTTTATATAATGTTCAACTAGAAATAATAAAATCCTGGTATCTTTGAAATTGAAGAAATTTTAATTTTTATACAAAATTGTTACAGGTGAATTTATTATTCATGATAATGTCATTCTTATTATATTATATACCAATTTTGTAAACAACTATATTTCTATTTAAGACATTTACATCTCTCATTTTCTGTGGTTGAAGCCATACTGCTAATGCAATGGACAAACAAACCAATTTGTGACGAAGACTTTATTTTACTTCACTTTTCTATATCTTCTAATAAGTATATATTTACCTACTCTTCTGTACAAGCAGGATGCAACCCAGTCAGCTGGGACTGTAGAATACACCAACTGCATCTCTGCAGAGAAGTAAGACCCCTCCATAAATGTCTTGGATATTACATTATACTATCTGATGGAGAGGCTCCATCCCTGGAGCTTTGGGGTATTTTGAGTACCCCTTCATTGCCATTACTCCCAAGTCCACTCTGGTCTAGAGGGATAACATTTGATAGGTTCTATCTATGGATCAAATAGAACTGTGTGCATACAAATGACTCATGTTAAATTGAATTGTTAGTGTTACATCGCAATACTTGAAAACCATTCAACTATATGCAAACAAATGAGTAATGTTGAATAGAATTACTCATGTTGATTTGAAATACTTGAAACTCTTTAACTGTTTGCCTAAATTGACTTGTCAGTATTTCATGGAGATGCTAGAAACCATTTGACTATGTACAGATAAAACTACTTATGTTTGCAGTTGTTGAAACATTTAAGCAAATCCAAACAAATAATTAATACTAAATAGAGCTATTCATGTTAGAATAATTTGAACCATTTAACCAGGTGCAAAGTAATAATACTTGTGTGCAAACAAATTTGCTCTGACTCATTTAAAAATAAGATTACTTACAAACTTATGACTTAAAAATCATATATAAAAACCATTTTAACTATATGCATACAATAGAACTTTGGCTTGTTTAAAAGTGTTATCTACAAACTATGCATTTACAAATCATATATATATATATATATATAAAGAAGATTTGACATTAAATAACCTACAATGGTTGATATGCCATAAAACCCCACCAAACCAAAGCATTTAATATATAAGTATAAAGGGGATCTGCCATTAAATAACCTACAATTGTTGATATGACATAAAACCCAAGCCAACCAACCTACCTAACATCCTAGTATATTATGATTGTTTTTTATTTCATATATCTTGAAAGTCATTTTTCCCTTTAAAATTGAAATGTAGCCAAAACATTTGGAATGGAAATATCTGCCAAAATGTCTTAGGCTGAAACCTCCTACAATTGTCAGGCTAGAGTTACAACATTTCAAGTTGGGCTTCTTTTTTTCTTTTTTTTTAAGATAAAATATATTTTTTTTCATGTTTGCTTATTTATGCTACATCAAGTTTTTGATTTTCTCAACTCCAAAATTAAAATGACTTTTTGCTACAACTGAGGAAATTTTGAAAATGATAACCAAGGAAAATAACTTCCTACAAGTGTCTAATCCATTGATATTTGATTAAAATTTGTGACATTTAATAAAAAATGTTTAAGTTTTTTCAGGTTTTTTTTTTGTCTAATAGTGTAGTTCAGCACAAAGCCACTTATATTGAGCACCCAGCTACAATTGGTTGGTTGTTTTGTTTTACGGTATATCAATCTTTTTCAGGTCATTTAACACTGAATTAAGCTATTTTGATAAAAGTTTCAAATAATTCTGTTTAGTAGAAGTATAGTTTTTCGTTTACACAGTTAAATGTCAAAACAGCAATGACAATAAAGGGGTACTCTACATTCCTGAAATCTTACCATCAGATTATTTTGTATCATATCTAGGACACACACTGAGGGAGTCTTACCCCTCTACAGAGATGCAGTCAGTGTATTCTGCAGCTCCAGCTGACTGGGACACAGCAACAATTGATCATGATAGCAATGACATATACTTAGTTTTAGTGGGTAGTTTATTATTGTCACATAAACCTGAAGAATATTTTTTCACACCAATAAATGGGTGCTCAGTTAATGATGAAATGTAACCTGTTTTCATACAGTATTCAGTGTTTGTATTACATTTTTTTGTTTTTATTTACAGATATTTTGGATTGGAAAAAATGATTTGCACAAAAATCATAGCTGTCAAGTTTGATGAATGAAAGCAATAATGTTCATCTCAAAATAAGAACTGGGAAGTATATACTAAACTATTCTTATGAATCCTCAATTTCTCCATCAGAATATTTTGCAACAAACAGGAAAAGATTGACCAGAAACCAGATTCTTGTGAAACCTATTCTATGCCCAGAAGTCACTTATGGTATTGTATATGTCAACAGATAATGGAGAGAGCCATTATTCGTCCAGAGTATGTGGATCTTCTTTTTCATTGTAAACTCATTTAATGTGGAAGATGCAAACACCCACTTGAGAGTAAATGTTTATTTATAGTTTGTGGTTTTGTATTTTGAAAGATGTCAAATTTAATATACGATATAAAATCCCAGACTGTAGAGAAACCATATTCATGTAAAGTGTGTGGCTTTGCTTTTACAGCAAAGGCACACTTGGTGCAACATGTGCGAACACACACTGGAGAAAAACCATATCCTTGTGAAACATGTGGATCTTCCTTTGCAGAAAAGTCAAATTTGGTACTACATATGCGAACACATACTGGAGAGAAACCATATGCTTGTGAAACATGTGGATCTACCTTTGCACATAAATCAAATTTGGTGAAACATAATAGAATACACACAGGAGAGAAACCATATACTTGTCAATTATGCGAATCTTCTTTTGCACAAAAGTCTTATTTGGTGGTACATTTGAGGACACATACTGGAGACAAACGATATTCTTGTGAAATTTGTGGATTTGCTTTCGTAAAAAATTCAGATTTAATACGTCACATGCGAACACATACTGAAGAGAAACCATATTCTTGTGAAATATGTGGATCTTGTTTTACGCAAAAATCAAGTTTAGGTGTTCATGTGCGAACTCACACTGGAGAAAAGCCATATCCTTGTGAAGTTTGTAAAAATTCTTTTACTAGCAAGTCAAATTTGGTGCGTCATATGAGAACCCATACTGGAGAGAACCCATATTCTTGTGAGATATGTGGATCTGCTTTTGCTGAAAAGTCAAATCTAGTGCGGCATATGAGGACACATACTGGAGAAAAGCGATATTCATGTGAAATATGTGAATATGCATTTGTAAAAAATTCGGATTTAATACGTCACATGCGAATACATACTGAAGAAAAACCATATTCTTGCGATATATGTGGCAATTCTTTTACACAAAAATCAAGTTTGGGGGTTCACGTGCGATCCCACACTGGAGAAAAGCCATATGCTTGTGATGTCTGTGGAACTGCTTTTACTCGCAAGTCAAATTTAGTGCGGCATAGAAGAACACATGCTGGAGTGAACCCATATTCTTGTGAATTGTGTGGATCCTCCTTTGCAGAAAAGTCAAATTTGATGTCACATAGGAAAACACACAAGCGAGCAAACTCATATTTGGACAAAGAATGTGAATCTACCTTTACAGTAAAGCCACCTGTAGTTCAATGTGTAAAAAAACCTGCTGTTGAGAAACCACATTCTTGTGAAATATGTGGATCTTCTTTTACACGAAAATCAAGTTTGGGAGTACATGTACGCACACATACAGGAGAAAAACCATATTCATGTGATGAGTGTGACTCTTGCTTTACAATGAAATCATCTTTAGTGCGACATATGAGAAAGCACACTGGATAGCGACTACACGCAAAATATGCAGAGATTGGCTAGGACCACATATTCAAACAGTGAAAGAAAAAATTTGGTGGTACATAGAACACACATGAAAGCAAACCCATATTTAGGCAAAGAATGTGGCTCTACCTTTACAATAAAGAGACTCTTGTACATCATGTACAAAAACACATTGTAGAGAAAACATATTCCTGTGAAATATGTAGATCTTCTTTCATATAAAAAACAAGTTTGGGAATACATGTATGAACACACACTGGAGAAAAACCATGTTCATATGACAAATATGACTCTTGCTTTACAATGAAATCATCTTTAGTTCATTATATGAGAAAACATGCTGGATTGAGACTACATGCAAATAGTGCAGGGATAGGATAATGCAACATATTCAAATACACTTTAGAGAAACTGCATTTTTGTAATAATTATAAACTCACTTTATCATCCAAGTAAGTTTTAGTAGGACATATAGAAAAAAAACATTATGTGAGTTTGAATTGTGTATTTTATATTAAAGATGTATTTGTGGTAGTACCTGCCAATGCACACTAAAAAGAAACCATATTCTTGTGAAGTGTTACAGTCTCAGTCATATTTGGTAAAATTTTGTTAAATATATAGAGATTGACACTGAAGCTGAACCATATACTTATATATTCACAGAATTCACACATCAGGCTAAAGAGGAACGATATATTCATGTAAAATGTGTAAATGTTTCTTTTAGTGTAACTGAAGAGAAAAAAATGTAGTGTGTAACTTTTCTTCTCATTAATGCAGAATTTTTATAAAAATTTATGAAAAAACATCATACTAAGTATATCAACATATATCTGAACATAGAGGATGAATTATACTTGTAAAATATATGGATCTCCTTTTATTTTGTAATTTGTTTTTTAGAAATCAGAATTACATTATTTTAATTTTCTTTTTTAAAATATTAAATCTTTTAATTCAGTTCATATCTATGAACAAATTTATATTCTGGTTGACCTCTTTTAATTACCCTAATTTAAAATATGAATATTTTTATTATTACTTTAACAGTTGAAAATATGTATCAGGTTTGTTTTTTGGTTTTTTTCTATGCCATTTCACTTGCAGTGTTTATATTAAAAATTGTTTGTTTCAAATGTCCTTTAAAAAGTTTCTTCTGTAGAAAAAAAATAAGGTGTTTTACATTTAGTGTGAAAAAGATTTTGAAGTTCTTATATCTACACCTTGCAATGAAATGTTTGAGTTACTTATAATTTAAGGAATAATCTTGAAAGCAAATAAATTATTGGATTTTTCTATTCTTATTTCAAATTTGGTTTTCTACTGAAATAAATGAATTTTCTTTTACAACTTTCTTTCCTGATTTTTACAAAGGTCATTCAATAAATTAAGGTAAATTTTGCCTAAGGAATTGACTATAGAAAGCACTGTTTACAGTTGGACTTTTTTCAAGGAAATCAATAGTGATAAGTCCTTTCATGTCTCACAAACATAGCATAACCTTCTTTACTGACTGCTGCACCGGGAACTTTTCAGTTTTGTGAGTTTTCCGGTGTGTTTCCACTCCATGGACTGTTTTTTCAACTCAGGCTTGTAATGGCAAACCCATGTTTAGCCCGTTTGTAAACATTTTTGTTTTTATTAAAACATGCTTCTTCATATACATTGTGGTGGGCATGCACGGAAGTGCCTGAGAACCGCATGTGCGTGCTTCAGCCGGGCACAAATTTGAGGACGACACTACGGTATGACAACAAAAAGGCATTCACCGGATTGGCTAGACTATCCAACTTGCAAGACGGATGGCAGACAAAAATAAGTTGAGACGTACACATGTTGTATTTTTTTAATATAATTCATAGCCAATCACGGTGCACGCAATGGACTCTACCGATGGTGTAATGGTATGTGCCAAGCATTACATATAGAATGCTCCAATCTTCAACCAGTGACTACGAAGGTTGCTGCTAGATCATGTTGGTATTCATGTCTGTTTCCATTAGCTCTTGAATTTGGTTCATTCTCGTCAGATTATTTGTAGGTTGGTGTTGCCATATTGGTGTTAGTGCCCGTTTTCCATTAGTGTTGGCATTTGAGTCTACTTCAGTTCCACAGATAAGACCACATACATCACACAGTCTTCTGTAAATTTCATATGGTTTTCACTTCTCAGTCACCAAAAATTTGATGACAGACCTCTGTTCAAACCCATGTCTAGCCCAACTGTAAACATTTTCATGACTAAAACATGCTTCATCATATACATCACACATTCTTCTGTAAATTTCACATGGTTTGCACTTCTCAGCTACCAAAAATTTCATAACTGACTCCTTATTTGCCACCATTTTAAATGGCTTCAGAACAAATATTTTTGAGCAATTAAAATGATTTTTGCTATAAACCAATTCTAAACAATGCTTTTCTTCAAAAAATTCCCCTTATTTATTCAATGACCCTCATATATATATATATATATATATAATAGGTTCCCCCCTAGACTTAAAAAATTCCCTTATTTATTGAATGACCGTTATATTTATCCAACTCAAGCAAGAAAAGAAATTGTCATTCAGTGGAATGTGCATATAAAGATATAAAGAAGATGGATTATCTCAACAATAATTCCTAACATTAATCAAGTAAGAAAAACAAGATATGCTGGGCATTGCTGAAGAAGTAAGAATGAGCTCATCAGCAACTTTTTCCGATGGATATAACAGTGTTAGCTGACCTGCAAAAACTTAAATTCATCATCTTTGTGCAAACACTAAATGTTCTGTAGAGGACTTAGCAAAAACAATGGCTGATAGGAACAGTTGGTGAGAGAGAGTCAGTTGATTATGACGAATAGTATTAAATGCTGACTGTCTCAACTATAATGCCTAAGACATAACAAATGATTTATGTGGTATCCAGTATGCCTCTCTAATACAAATAATTTGCACAGTTATATGGTATTTATTTCAATTTAAGATAAATAATTTGCAGTTATATGGTATTAAGTATTCCAATCAGTGTTGGGATACTTAAGGGGAACTGAACTCCCTACCTTAGTAAGAGTCTGTGTGAATATTTTTCTTACTGCTTCTCCTCTGCGAGGCACCTTTTTCAATTATGTATCACTATCAGAAAAACAAAGTTACTGAGATCTTGACAGTTTGGGAATATATATGCTAATGGTATTGTTGACTAGTGTGATCAATTTCAGAGTAATTCTTTCAGTTTTTTTCTGGAATTAAATGTTCACTAAATTCAGTTAGATTTAGCATTAAAAATAGAATTGGACTTAATTATTATTCTGAAATGAATGATGGTTAGGCACTTAGATGGAAGTCAGCCTGTGTGTGGTGTTTTGAAGGAAGTGCTGAGAATAAAAATGCAACAATGCAAATAAAGTGTTTAGCATTCCCAAATCAAGAAATACATCAGAATGATACTCCTAGCCATATTGTCAATGATGTAATCCAGGAGTCCTTTGGAGTTTCAGGCCCCTCAACATCTTATTCCTTTATTCAAATACCATCCTATAGCCAGGTAACAACCTCTCCAACACAACTTCTTGATCTGCTATTAAACAAATTATAATGATTGAATTTAGGGGGTTTATAATATATTTAGCCTGCAAATCCTCCAATCAAATATACTTCTGGGCTCTCCGGAAAAAATTAAAGCAGATGTTTTTTTCTTGTTTCTTTAGAAAAGTTGAGAAGCCCAGAAATGCTAAGAATGGATTAACTGCAGGTAGATGTTCTTCTTTATGCCTATATGAAACAAGTTTAGATGATGGTGAAAAACTATCATATTGATCTCAAAGCAAGATTCATATTTGACAATGTGGAAATTCCTATTCCTGTTGTTGACAGGGGCTGAGGTGATGCCCAAAAAATTCTTGGAAATATAGTAAGCAAGGTTAACAATGATTAGTAGATAATCAATTGGGTTGGTTTGGTCTGGTTTTATGACAAATCAACCATTGTAGGTTATTTAATGCCAAATCCATTTTTATATATATAAACAGTTTTATTTCAAAGAATTCAGTTTAGTACAAATATGCAGTTTAAATGTCAAAACAGTTCTATTCAAAGTACACAGTTTAGTCCTATTTGACCCATAGATAGGACCCTACCACTCCAGGCCAGAGTGAACTTGGGAGCAATGGTAATAAAGGAGTACTCCCCATTCCCCAAAGCTCCAGCATTACTGGAGCCTTACCATCAGATTGTTTAGTGTCATATCTAGGACACCTGTTAGGGAAGTCTTACCCCTCTGCAGGGATGCAATTGGTGTATTCTACAACCCCAGCTGATGGGACCCTTGATAATTGGTTTACTTAATGGACTTAACTAAAAAAATTAATTTAAAAGCAATGGTTTAGTTTGGTTTTATGGTGTTGTATTTTGGCCTTTGACCCAGCGAAAAATGCCATTCCAAGGTGATGCACCGGAAGGAAGTGACACATTCTAATGGCAGTTATGAGAGGAAATCGCGTGGGCGGAAATTGGCTGATGAAATGGGATGAGGTAAAAAATTCCCATGGTACACTCATAGACTGACGCACCGGAAGAGAGTGACCTCTGAACTGCATGACAGTTATTTCCACTTGACGACGATCCAACATTCGATTCCAAAGATCAAGTGGGCGTTGAACTATTATATAACTCAGTCAAGACAGAAGTCAGATGAGTTGAAGATTGGACGGAGTTGGAGACGAGATGTGGTAGGGAAAGCCACACCAGGCCGAAGGGGCTTGGGGCCCTGATGAATTGGGGTCCAGAGAAGATGCTGATAAGATGCAGTAAAGAAAGCCAGCACCCAGCAGAGTGGACCCCAGGGCCTCCGGTTGAGCATCAGGAGAACGAGAAAGACACAACATTGACAGCCATAAGAGTGGGAGTCAAAATATTTCAGTTTCTGTTTGGTCTCCAGCTCCCTCTCACACGCAAACCTTTGAGTAACCCTTTTCGAACCCTTGCAATAAAGTGAGAGGTATATATTTTGTTAAAGAAGTCTTCCTGCATCTGTTTATTTATCGTGTCATTATGATGCTGTAGATAAGCATATAACAATGGCATATCAACCTTTTGTAGGTTATTTAATGCCAAATCCTCTTTATACATATATATTGAATATCTATGATTTTGTTTGGTTAGGTTTTATGGCATACCAACGATTGTTGGTTATTTAATGCCAAATCCTATTTATACATATATCTTAGATATATTGTTAAGTGTCATATTCACCTCACTTGTTGGAGAGGTCTTACTCCTCTGCAGAGATGCAGTTGGTGAATTCTACAGTCCCAGCCAACTGGGCCTTATGAAAAAGCAATAAACTCTACACTATACAACCACTCATTGTTAAATTGTATACAGGATGTAGAAAGATAAGAAGAGAAATGGTTCTGGTTAGAATTCAGATAAGGCACAATAATATATTGTCGATACAGAAATTAAACATTTCATTTATAAAACTGAACAATATAACATAGACAATATCCTAAACTATAAACAATCAATAAACCTTTACTACAAAAACCAATTTCATAGTAATTATAAGATAGATGAACATATATTTAAAAACCTTATTAAAAAAAAAAAATTCCTTACTGATCCTACCTAAAAAATAAGACTTATCATTCACTACAACAAATTTAAAACCTCCAACCTAATTATTTCCAATAACTCTTCCCCACTCCACTGAACTTCTTGATTGGACAAACATATATATGTTCAAGTGTCCCTTGGGCAACTGTGTCTCTTATGAAAATAATATTTATGTTGGTTTTACCACTACAACTCTTTCAAGATGGCTTACTATGCACCTTAATGATTCTAGCTCTATAGCTTTACAGCTTAAAACCCATTCCATTCCCAAATCCAACTTTTGGAAAATTCTAGTTGAAAACACCATTATAACAGCACACAAAATTAATAAGCTATGACTACAAATCCTAGACGTTCTACATATAGAAACCTAAAATCAATAGAATTAATTTTGAAAATAGCAACAATGTTTTGAAATGCCTTTAGTTTGTTTGTTGTTTTTTTTTAAATATTCTACATTTCTTGATAATATTCTATTTCCGTTGATAGCGTTTTGTTTTTGAAATTTGTTTGATGTCATGTTGCGTAGCCATATACACGAATATGGCCATGTGCGAAATAGACATGTAATGTTCATAGCGATAGAATATATAAAGAACAGGAATCTCAAAAACACGTAACAACTACTTGTTCAGGTACGAAACCTTTTTATTAACTTTGAGTTAAAGGTTTCGATGTAAGGAGGAGAGACACAATCTTCTATGCTGTCTTATTCATTTGGCCCCCAACTCGAGCGGCCCCCCATAGGGTGCACGTTCGCCTCACTCCTGCGTGCTCCAAAATTGATCCTTCTCGTTCGGTTTCTAAAACCCGACTCTTATTTTCTTCAAATTCTCACACAAACTTCCGCATGCTTCCGGTGCGTGACGTCACCCGCACCTTGTCACCCAGTATCGTCTCGGACTGTTATGACATCTGAGTGACACCTCCATCCGCTCGTGCGCACCCGCGTTAACACCTGCTTCAATCTTATACCCAACCAACCCATGTGTTGAGCCGAAAGGTTCTCAGCCTAACTAAACTCAAAGGCATGAACCGAAATCCCTCGGCTATTTCATAACAGTTATCAGCATCTCAGTTTTACCCAACTCTGTATTTACATAGTTTTATAATGTTATTAAAAAAAAACTAAAACACTCTTTACACAAGCCAGCAACCCCTGATGATGGCCTATGAAAGGTCCAAAAGCACTCTGGACAATTTTGGTAAATTCATCTGCCAATTCCAACCTGAAACCAAGACACTTAGGAAACTTGAAAAGATCTTAATAAAATTATATAGACAAAATGTGTCTTTATTATTTAATGAAATATGCTTAAATGAAAGACTGCTGCCCACCTACATACACATATACATATTACACTCTCATTCCTCTAAAAAAACGAGAGCCCCATCTCAACATGTACTACATGTCAAGAGACTTACAATAAAGGATATATTAGTTAACTGCTGAGATTTCAGTTTGATCCAATCAAATCATTATCTAAATCATTCACTAAAATCAATCCTAACAATATAATACAATAACCAAAAAAATAAAATTATACAAGAAAATTTAAGCACTAAAAGAATAACCTAAACAAATTCTCTACAAATTTCTTGTTTAATGGCTTATCAATCTTCATTACTTACAATATTTGGACCATTGTCCTCATCTTCATTGTTATACTCACGTTTTGGCTGATTCACCCTTCGGCCTTCTGTGTACTCATCACACATTCTTCTGTAAATTTCACATGGTTTACACTTCTCAGCCCATAAAAATATGATATCAGACCTCTGTTCAAATCTGGAGCACTCTGAATTTTCACCATTTTGAATAGCCTCAAAACAGATATTTTAATGAGATTAAAATAATTTTTGCTATAAACCAATTCCAAACAATACAGAGTTTACATTTATGGGAAAACATTCTGAAAAAAATTTATTTGGCTTTTTTTTTCAAATTTGCCTTATACGATGACCCTTGTAAAGTTGTAGTTGTAGAAACACAGTCCAATTTATATATATATATATATAGATATAGATATGAAGAAAATTGAAAAAACAAAATAATCTAAAATTTGATGAATTTATTATGAAAGTCAATGTTTCAATTGTAATAACCTTCTTCAGCACTTTAAATTCATGAAAAATGTTAAAATAGCCATGGATGTTTGATGAAATAGCAGTAAAGAAAGTGTGTATAAAAAAGATTCATAACAACATATTCAGTGTTCTTATTTTTTTAAATATTATTACATTGTAGTCACATGGACTGATGTTTGAAATTTGTAGGGTATCTATGGGATATAACAGATGATAAAAACAATGATAGTTCGAATATATTATTTTAAAAAAAATGTAAAGGAAGAGAAATGAATATGAATATATTGTTCATGAGGAGGAAAAAAATTAATTAAAATTAGTTATGTCGTACCTATTTAAAACTAATTAACCTAAGAAAGGGGATAAATTGAAAAACTCAGGATGAGTATTAGTGGAGGATAAAAGTAAAATAGCAAAGGCTTCAAAAATTTGTCTTAATCTTTTATTATGGATACGAGCTAACATTTTAGCTGCATGGAAATTAAAGTTATGGTTAGTTTTAGATATATGGAAGAAACATGTTTTATTATAATTGCCTAATCTAATGTTGCATTTGTGCTCATGTAAACATTTTTTAAGATTTCTGGCCATCTCACCAATATATTTCATTTTACAGTTATCTCACTTGCCTGTTCTCACGACTGAACCAACTAATCAGACAACTGCTAGAAGGGTCAGGTATGGATCAAGCATTATCAATCACAAATTTTTTTTTCCATGACTCTTAGAATTAACGAATTACCAGTTAAATTTTTGAATTTAAATATTTACACTATCTTACCAAATGAATAAGCATCCTATTCATTGTGTAACATATACACAGTAAAATAGCATATATCATAATATTGCAAAACTTTTGATTTGCTCTGCAATAAGCACACTCCATACCAGAACAGAATATGAATGACTACCCTTCACCACTCTAAGAGATCAACATTTAGAAGCAATGTATCAACCTAAAACTTAGTGGAGTTTAAATCTTAAATGAGGCTGTTTGTTATCTGTCTGAATTTTTGAAATGATACTTGATGTAAAATATTTTGTGTATGATTTTTTGGACTGTTGTCCTCATCTTTATTGTTGTTAGTTGTAACACAATGTTTCAGCAATTGTCATCCTCCGGCCTTCCTCAGGTGTTCCTTGTTTTTCTGAGTATAGAAATAATTCAACCTGGGAAATCATTTGTAAAGTTTGACTGTTGATCAAACAAGGTATTCAAGAAATATGAAGATGTTATTCAAATCATGATGTCATTGTTTTTCATGCCTATCAATCCGAGAAGCATCACAAGAAGTTTCTCAAGAAGCATCATGAGATAAATTTGAAACGTAAAATCTAATAGCATCAGTTATTTTCGATTTTTTTAAAGTAATTTTCTTTAAAAAAATTTGATTTCCCTTTTCAATAATTACTTTAAAAATATCAAGAATAACTGATACTACTGGATTTTACATTTCGAATTCATCTTGTGATATTTCTCGAGAAACTTCTTGTAATGCTTCTTGATTTGATAGACATGAAAAACAATGATTTGAATAATATCTTCATAGTTCTTGAACGTCTTGCTTGATCAATGGTCAAATTCAAAAAATGATTTCCCAGGTTGAATCATTTCTATACTCAGATAAACAAGGAATACCTTAGGAAGGCCAGAGGATACAGCAGCTAAAACATGTTACAACTAACAATAATCGAGGCTGGTTGTGTTTCACTTCACACTAACCCTGTATACTAACAATGAATAAACAGAAAGGAAAGACAAGACAAACTCATTTATTTAGTCTGAGTATATCAATGGTTACACTAATGCTATATGTATATTAAATGTTTCATATGTTTAAATGAGTCAATCTTGTTTTTCCTTTTTATTGATTTAGTGTTAATGTATAAATGGTTACACTAATGCTGATATTGGGACCCCTTAGTTGGGACAAAATTAACTATTCTTCAGAGCACCAAGTAGCTGATATTATTCCACAACTGATAATTTCCAATGGAAATAACTGGGAAAGAATGTGGTGTAAATGTATGAGTCACTCTTCTCATCCACAACAAAAATAAGCTGCTTCATATGAGTAAGTAAGTTGGCTGACTGTAGCCAAGAGCGACCTAAAGTCTCCCTTTTCAATAGCTGCTACACCAAGGTGTAGGGGAGGGCGCTACTCCTTTCTCTAGATTACTCCACTTATCCTTGATCCATACCTTATATTGCTGAGTGTTAAGCTAGGAGGCACCAAGTACCATTTTTTGAGTTTTTGGTATGACTCAACCTGAGATTGAACTCCGGTCTCCTAGACCATTGGTGAAAACTCTAATCATTATGCTAATGGGCCTAATATAATGAGCAAGCTATCTGAAAAAAGTGACTTACTATGGTGAGTCAAAAGTTTTGCAATATTTTGGTAGTACAAACTGGTAACTATACTGTGATTAACTGCGCCTTCACTTTTTGTTGTTGCTTCTCTAGCGTTATGACCCAGTTTGAATTCATAAAGCATAATTTCCCCAAGTAGACTATATTGCACATTCATCTATGCAACATTCAAATCACACATAAAGTGGAGTACTGCGCAATGTGTCAGCACACCAACTACCGCAATACTACCAACCACAGCTTGAACTTGTTATATTTACATATTCTGTCCCACAAGTGTGAGGAGGAATCATTGGGGAAGACTTGCTGGCACATGTTCCCCTGTTTTAGTTTAAAACATGCAGTCTAGTATGGAGGGAAAGAATTTTCTAATACAGTATGAGTCAGCCATTCATTTTGAATGGCGAAAGGTTGATGGGCCAATCAAACCACAGGATGCCTGTTGCTGCGAAAGGTGGGTAGGAGGAAGGACTGCTTACTCGCCTATCTTCCTCAGTCTGGGGGAAGAAAGTGAATGAGGGAGACTTGGATTGACGAAGAGAGATCCTTGCCAACAAAGCAAGAATTTCGACAACGAACAAAGAAAAGGGAATTTCTCTGTTCTCACCCAAGGGAGGCATCGCATTCCATTCAAGGTTTCAAAAAAAAAGGAAAAAAGAAAATTTCGTAAAAAAAACAAAAAACAAAACAATTAATTACCAGTCATCCCAGAAAAGGAATTCCATGAGCCAAAGCCCCCTACCAGAATCGACATTTTCCTCCATCTTAACCCTAGCACGTGTGCGCAGCAAGGAACCATTTTGCCCTAACAGGAAAATTTTACAAGGTATGTCCCAGAACTTTAATACCAAAAGAACAAGAAGGGAAATATTTTCCTAGATAAATTTCAATCTCCCGTTTTTGGGATTCAAAGGACTCAGCCGAATTACCGACCAAATCCCACCAAGAAGGCGCATAGACATTCTGTTTGCTTTTAATTTTTTGATTTGTTTTTGTTTTTTTTGCATTGTTGTTTGTTAAGCTGGCCTTGTGTTCTTGTATTCGAACATTTTCAGTAAGGAAGAATTTTTATTTATAATTTTATCATGTTGCTAACACAAGTTTTAATTGTGTGCCTCCCCATGAGGACTGAAAGGAAACCTAAGCGCGACAAATGCGGAATATAACAAACTGCTTTGGTCATGTGATATAAGCTGCTAATTCGCACATACCAAAATATTGCTAAACTTTTGACTCACCCTAGTAATATGACTTTGGTTATAATAAAATGGAAAGCAAGGCTAACCCAGAAATTCCTTTGTGACCCTGCCTCACTCCTTTTATCTTCCTGGGCAGGTTTCTGCTATTGTAGGCACCCTGACTTCATACTGGTGAGGTTTTAATTCAACTGTTTTTATTTCATTTATTTTACCTTTTCTCTATTTGTAATAAGGAAATTCTATTTGATAATAACAATTCATTTGCACAGTTGTTTCATATCTTCCTATCTAAAATGATTAATATTCAAACAGGAATAGTTACTTGAAACCATATAATTGCTTGAAAGAAGTGTCACTAAATAACCTAACAAGGGTTGTTGTGCTATAAAACCAACCAACCTAACCCAAACAATTTTCAGGGATATATAAAGTTGTGTAAAGGGATACAAAATTTTCTCTGGCCTTTGATACAGGTAACATATACAGAGGACCAGGGTGCCAATTATCAGGAGACATCTGTGTCTGAGATGATAGGATTTTCTTAATGACAAACAGAAAAATTGTGAAATAGAATTAAAACAGTCAAAATGGAAAAATTCCTTGGAGTGAATGAAGGATGCCTTCAAGAGCTGGAGACTATAAGGAGAAATAAATAAGGATAGGGAAACTGTCAGATGAATTTCTGGGTTGCTTTGTGTTTTAAGATAATTGTAGTCAAATTAGCTATCCTCTTCTCCCTACATATCTTTGTGATGAGTATTGCATTCCACTAAGTAAGTAAAGTTGGCGACCGTAGTCGAGGGTGACCAGAAGGCTCCCTTTTCAATAGCTACTACACTGAGGTGTAGGGGAGGGTGCTATCTTCCCCTGGATTGCTCCATTTTACCCTTGATATGTACTTTATATTAACTGAGTGTTAAGCAAGGAGGTATCAAGTACTATTTTTAAAGTCTTTGGTATGACGCAACCTGGGATTGAACCCAGGTCTCCTGGACCATTGGCGATCACTCTACCCACTAGGCCAACGACAACTTAAGTGACACATCTCAAAACTTGAGAATTTTCATACCACAGTATATGTTGTCATTGAGAGCATGAATAGTATTTTCTTAATTGGTTTGGTTTTATGGCATATAAAACATTTAATACACATATAGCATTAGTGTAACTATTTATACACTAACACTGAATAAACAAAAAGGAAAGACAAGATAGAATTATTTAAACATATAAGACATTTAATGCACATATGGCATTAGTGTAACTATTTATACACTAACACTGAATAAACAGAAAGGAAAGACAAGATAGAATTATTTAAACATATAAGACATTTAATACACATATGGCATTAGTATAACTATTTATACACTAACACTGAATAAACAAAAAGGAAAGACAAGATAGAATTATTTAAACATATAAGACATTTAATACACATATGGCATTAGTGTAACTATTTATACACTAACACTGAATAAACAAAAAGGAAAGACAAGATAAATTCATTTAAACATATAAAACATTTAATACACACATCTAACAACATGCAACTTGCCATCTTATAGTTTATCATTTTCAAAAGCTCGGCAAATGAATCTGGAGTTACTAAATTGTGGCTCCTTTATTGTATTCAAAATATAATTCTTAGTCTTTCATAGCAATACTTGGAACCATTTAAATTATATGAAAATAAATGATGTTCGATTGAATAATCAGTGTTAAATAGCAATACATGAAACCGCCTTACTGTGTGCAAATAAATTACCAACAATAAATAGTATTATTAGTATTATTAGTATTAGATAGCAAAAATTGAAACTATTTAACTAGGTAGAAACAATAGCAATACTTCTGAGTAAAAAACTTAGTTATAGTGTAACACTATGGCAACTGATAGATTATGGTAGAATGTTACACCTAAGGTTTCAATCAGACTCTGTGGTAACCTCACAGTGATAAAAAAAAATCCAACACCAAACCCTTCTGTTGGTTGCAGGGTACAAAATTTTATTGCCAGTAGGCCGTTTGTAGTAGTAGCCAACAAGGAAGGGACAAGGTAAGAAACATCAGCGAATTTAGGTAGACAGAGGGAATAAATAGTTGTGAGACAAGACAAACACAGACTTTGTTATTGTTCTTGCCCCGGTTGCTTCTATTGTAGTTTTCATGCAAGACTGCTCAAGTTTCCACTGGTCTCTGCCCTCTGCTCTAACTGTCCCCTACTACCCCCTTTTGCTTTGAATCCCTTATATATATTCTTCTATTCTTTAACTAATGATTTAATAAAATTATTCTTAAAACTTTTAGTGACATGTCATTGTTAAATATCAGTTGATACCTACCGAATTGTTTATGGTTTGGTTTGATTTGGTTTCTTTGTTTTAATGGCATATCAAATTTCTTAGGTTATGTAATGCCAAAGCCATCCTTCCAGAAGAACAGCACCAGTACTATTTAATCATAATCATACTAATCATAGCTGGCAGGACAAAGAGGTTCATACCTTTCCTAAGGGCATTTGTCCGAAAGTGAACATAATAGCGCGACTGGATTTTGAACTACAATTCTGCATTCCAGCGCTTTTAACCATTACATCATGAGGACACTCTCCTCTAATTGTTTATCTTAGAATATTAGCTCACAGCTGATTTTAAAACATACTTGTCCAGCTTATTATGACATGTTTATCATATTTACCAACCCCTCCGCTCGGGCAGGATGTGACACAAGGTCAATTTTTAAGCAGAGTTTAGCAGGTTTCAATTCAAAGTTTTCCTTCTCCAAGACTAGTTGCCTCACCAAGGCTGAAGAACCTAGTCTGCTCTACTATTTACCCATAGCTGGAGGGAGAATAATTGGATTCATACCTTTCCCAAGTGTATTAGTGCTATGTGAAATACAATCAGTCTCGTCCAGGTTTTGAACTCGTGTCGCCGTGTTCATTTCCTACGACGATAACCATTACACCACGGGCACCTTATGACATGTTTATGCAAAACAAGGGTTATTCACCTGGACTTTTACCAACTGAAAACCCTCTAAATTTATACTTCAAGTTTAGCTAGAAAACAATTTATTACTGAAATAATTAACTAAAATCCTTAATTATGTTACACTACCTCATTTAAATATAAGATTACTTACAAATCATATTTAAATGTATCCATAAAAATGACTGATGTTAAGTAAAACTGTTACTTTTACATTGCAAAACTTGAAACCATTTAACGGTATGAAAAAAAAAAACTCAGGCTCATTTCAAAATGTTGTGTACAAAAGTGAGTCAAAAGTTTTGACTCACCCAAGTAGATCTGTTTTCTCCCTTAATCTTACCATCATTGAAATATTTGAGTTGTGATTCAAAACCTGTTTTTTTTTTTTTTCATAAAACTGTAGTACACTAAACCCAAAACTGTGGGGTGTTATTTGCTGGTTGCTGGATATTTTGCTCCCACATTTTGGCTCATTTTTGAAAAGCAAATGAAGTGCACCATGTAAAACGATGCAGACAAAAGAACATTCAAAACAAAGCAGTACAAACAAAATTAAATTTATATATCAACAAATACATAAAAGGGAAACATTACAAAACATCATGAATATTCCAATATAGTTTGTTAAATATTCCTTTGTATGTGTGCGCATGTGTAACTAACACAAATATAATGGTGAAAGACTAAATATTAAGTGTCCTGTAGACTATAAAATGTATGTTGACTAAGTATTTCACGCAAGGTATCAATATACAGAAATATAGCAATGTATTCTAGGAGGAATATGTCTTCTCCCATGTTGGTTGTTTGTCTCTTTTGGGATCTAACAAAATTTCTAAGGCCATGCGTGAGACTGGAACAAGTCTAGCCAAAAAGGCAGAACAGGAAAGAAAAAGGTCGCAAAATGTATACACACCCATGTTACACGTATTGATCTGTGTCTTACTAACTGGCAAGGTCAAGCTGTTTCTGGAAGTCAAAATGATGAGAGTGCTGTCTCTGGAAGTCAAAATGTGAGAGAGAGAGTTACTGCAAGTTGTGTGTATATATGGCTAACCCTTGTCAAGTGATCTGCACAAAATGCATAGGATAAAATCAAAGGTGTAGACGTAGTTGTGAGCACAAATTATGTGATTTTCCTGACCAATAGGTTCTCAAAACTTATCAGTTTACCAACGTCCACCATCTTTGTTTCGGGAACAAGTGGTATCATGGCCATTTTAAAATATAGGTGTGTAAATCCTATAGGACTACAGGACTAGCACTTTTTATAAAGAAGTTATGAACAAAAACTTTTAGCAAAAAAGAAAAAGACTCAAGAGAAAAAACATAAGAAAAGTTTCATTATAAAAATTTTAATCGACAAAATCTTTATCATTATGCAGATAATATCTAATTTCATACCTTTCCCAAGAATATCCTGATATTTCCACACCTTATTTTAGTACAGTTCAAAACTACAAGTGTTGGGATACTTAAGGAGAATTGAACTCACTCCCATAGTAATAAAGTAAGTAAAGTTGGTGACCTTAGTCAAGGGTAACCCGAAGGCTACCTTTTCAATAGCTACAACACTGAGGTGTAGGGGAGGGCACTACTCCATTCCCTGGATTGCTCCACTTTACCTTTGATCCCTTTCTTATAATGCTGAGTGTTAAGCAAGGCAGCATCAAGTACCATTTTTTGAGTCTTTGGTATAACTTGACTTGAGATTGAACCCCAGTCTCCTGGATCATTGGTAAACACACTACTCATGAGGCCAATAGCCTCGTTACCATAGTAATAGTTGGTTCGAATAATTTGCTCATGGCTACTCTTCTGCAAGGCACCCTTCTTAAACATGCATCACTATCAGAAAACCAATGTTACTGAAATCTTGACAATTTGGCAATATATATGCTAATGGTATTGTTGACTATAAGTGATTACTCCTTTTAGCATGATGAGTATATGTTAGAAGTCAAAGCATGAGTAGCACAGTTTATACATCACTTGCTAATAACAGCTTCTTCATAGAATGTCCTGATATTTGCACAGTTTATTTTAGTATGATTCAAGACTACAAATGTTGGGATACTTTTGGAAAATTGAACTTACTACCATAGTAATAGTGTAAATAATTTGCTTATTGATATTCTTCTTCTAGGCACCCTTCTCAATCATGTATCACTATCAGAAAAGCAAAGTTATTGAAATCTTGAAAATTTGGGAATATATGTGCTAATGATATTGTTGACTATAAATGATGGGTATGTGTGAGAAGTCAGAGCATGTGTAGTATAATATTTGTAAAGAGGTAGTTCTTTTTTCAGGTGATGTTCTGACCATGAGAAGACATAAACCTCTATGCTTAGCCAAAGACACTGCCTTCATGCAACACAAAAGATATCTATACTATTCACTGTAAAAGGTTATCTGCAAGAATAACATATAATCTCAAAGTGTATAATTCAAGTCATATTTTGTTCTACAAATCTATAGATATTTCCATATCTGTGGAAATAAAGCTTTACTTTCGTAGTCTCCCTGATTATTAATAATAAATTGTCACAGCTTAGAAGAATAATAAGATTAAATTCTTTGTAATGTAAAAAAAAGTAAAGTTAGCAACCGTAGTCAAAAGCAACCCAAAACCTCCCTTTCCATTAGCTAATACACCGAGGTGTAGGGGAGGGTGCTACTCCTTTCCCTGGATTGCTCCACTTTAACCTTGATCCGTAGCTTATAATGCTGAGTGTTAAGCAAGGAAACATCAAGTGCCATTTTTTGAGTTTTTGGTATGGCTCGACCTGGGATTGAACCCCAGTCTCCCTGGCCATTGGCAAACACTCTACCCACAAGGTATTTAAATTTTTTATGCTTTATAAATACATCTCATAAAACGAAAATTAAATGCAATGAATCCAAGTGGAATTATAACTTAAAGAAGAGATTAGCAACCTGGACTTGCAGATTATCACTTGATGCGTGGAATGGAGAAAGAAATGAGGTATGATTGGAGAAATTAGGCCTGAATGTTAATATGATAGCAACTTCGTTTTTCTATCTTCTTGGGTCTGGGAAGGTTTGGATCAAAGTTGTTTCCATGAAGAAGGATCTTTCAAGGGTTAACTATACCATTAAAATACATTCTACTATTCTATGAAAAGTTAACTGCAAAAATAATATATTATCTCAAACATTTTTTTGGTCAATGCTAAGTCATAAATATCCAATAGACTGGTTGTAAGAGGAAATTTGCAAGAATAATACATTGCTCCAAAGAATATTTTTTTAAAATTTTACAATTTTACACACAAAGTATAAATGGAAATCAAGTGAAAATTAAATTCTTCTTTTCAAGATTGTATTCATGTGTGAAAATTTTCAATCTTAGAACCAACTTTTAAGTCTACATGATTTTAATCTATAAAGTATGTCCAGTGGTAGCATCAAAATCTCCAATGTGAGTTTGTATTTTTTTTACAGATGGACAATGAAATTATGGATCCACATGTGCTATGTTCAGACAATTTTTATTTTATCCCCAATGAATATGTCCTTATTTCAATATGAACTTATTCTATAGTGATACATACATTTATACATCACAATATGACTTCTTCCTAGCATGTGTTTAAATGTGATTTTTTATGTGAACTCTTAGGAAATACTGATCCACATATAACTGCAGAATTAAGATTCCATTTTAGTTTACTCGCAAATAATTTCAAGTGTAAATTCTTTAAAGATGTAGATACATTCATTTTCCAAGTAAATGGTTCCTATCCAGGGTGTTTTCAATTATGCAGTTTTAACAGTAAATGTGTGAAAAAGCTAGTTCACATACTTCACAGAAGCCTGTTTTACCTCCAGTGCATGCACACATATTTCTAAATTATGCCGATACAATTCACAAATATAAGGTTTCCTTTCAATATGTATGAATGTGGGGTTTTAAAGATGAAACTTTCTAAAAATACTGATCAACATATTCCACATGAAAAGTTTTTGTTTCCAGTGTGTGATAGCATGTTTTTTTTTACACTGGAGTTATGTGAAAATGCCTTTCCACACACTTCATTACTATAGGACTCTTCTCTCTGGTGTGTTCACATTTACTTTTTCTTGAAGTGAAACTAAAAATGCTGATCCACACATTTCACAAGGAAACGTTTCTCTCTTGTTAGAATTTGCATGTGTGTTTTTAAATCTAACTCACTAAAAATTACAGACTTAATATATGTAGAGTTTCTCTTTGATGAGTTAGCATGTGTCTTTTTAATTTTGATCTCTGAGAAAATGCTGATCCACAAACTTCACATGTATAGGGTTTCTCTCCAGTGTGTGATCTCATGTGTGTCCTTAAATTGGAATTATTTGAAAATGCCATTCCACATATTTCACAAGTATATGGTTTCTCTCCAGTGTGTGTTCGCATATGTGTTTTTAATGTAGAACTCTCTGCAAATGCTGATTCACAAATATTGCATGAATATGGTTTTTCACCAGTATGTCTACGTTCATGGACTTTTAAATCAGAATTTTGTGAGAATGCTGCTCCACACATCTCACAAGGGAAAGGTTTTTCTCCAGTGTGTGTTCTCATGTGTCTTTTTAAAATGGAGTTTAGAGAAAATGCCTTTCCACATACTTCACAAGTATAGGGTTTCTCTCCAGTGTGTGTTCGCATGTGTGTTTTTAAATTTGAACTCTGGGAAAATTCTGACCCACACACTTCACAAGCATAGGGTTTCTCTCCAGTGTGTAATTGCATATGTATTTGTAATTTTGATCTCTGAAGAAATGCTGATCCACACAATTCACATGTATAGGGCTTCTCTCCAGTGTGTGTTCGCAGGTGTGTTTTTAAATTGGAGTTATTTGAAAATCCCGTTCCACACACTTTGCAAGTATAAGGTTTCTCTCCTGTGTGAGTGCGCATGTGGGTTTTTAATGTGGAACTTTCTGAAAATGCTGAACCACAAACATTACATGCATATGGTTTCTCACCAGTGTGTCTACGTTTATGGACTTTTAATGTGAAACTCTCTAAAAATGCTGATCCACACACATCACAGGAAAAACGTTTCTCTCCAGTGTGTGTTCGCATGTGCTTTTTTAAATTGGAGCTATGTGAAAATGACTTTTCACACACTTCACAATTATAGGATTTCTCTTTAGTGTGTTCTTGCATGTGTTCCTTTAATTTGAAACTCTCTAAAAATGCTGATCCACACACCCAGCAAGTGTATGGTTTTTCTTCAGCATCTGCTTGCATATTTTTTTAACAAGATCTGTTTTAAATATGTTGACGGAAACACTCTGAAGAAATAATTTTTTCTGATGACTGTGTCATCTCATGTTAGAATTATATTCTCTTTAGTATGTGCTTACATATAATTGTTTCAATATGAATTTCATGAAAATTTACATGTAGATATTCTAAAAAACGTTTTTCTCTCATGTGTATTCTCATGAGTCTTTTCTATGGTTGCATTTCACTGTAATATATTTGGCATAAAAGAATTGGTAATTTAGTAAGCTTAGCTTAGTTGTGGCTTAAAGTTAGATGTATGAGAGCAGCCAGTGAGAAATTAAAGACATGTGGTTTTTAACTAATGTGTATTTGTATGTTTAAAGGGAAATTCTTGTACAGTATACAATATTTACATATTGTCATCAGATGAATTTCATTGTTCTCCACCACAATCAATATCTGCAAATAAAGAAAAGGTAATATTAAAGATATCGTCAATTTCTTGAACTATTGTCAATCAGGAAATTATAATAACTCACTTTGGCTTTCAATGGATACCAGAAAATTTCCAATTTCATGTTCAGTCAGTAACAGAACTGATAAACTACAGTTCTTTCAAGAAAAATGACTGAATCAACTATACACTATTTGATAGCTCATAAGACACATAGTGTTGGATATCAACCAGAAGATTCCTTTGAGATGCCGCATAAGTTGCATGGGTAGCATAACAGGATATGCACCTGTTTCTTAAGGTAAACAGAATACAGGTACTTCCTCAGCAAAAGTACTGTGTTAGTGTTGGTGGCATGCTAGACTGGAGCCATATCTATGTGTAACACCTAGGTGGGAGGTGTGACCATGAGGATTGTGTGGGTGTCTGGAAAATTATATAAACCAGGGAAGATTTTGACCCAAGCAAAACAATGCAGAAAGGCAGAGAGGTTTCACAGAAAAACTGCACCGTGACTCTTATGTGTGCACATTTCAGCCATCACTGACTCCTCTGATACTCTATCCACATGTACATTTTGAGTAATTAAAAAAAATAAGAAGCAGATTATATTTTTATACATCAGCATTTTTGTATTTCTTTGCTGTATACAATGAGTCTTAGAAGAATACACCTCAATTTTCACATTAAAAAAAAATAAATGAGTTTAAACTACAAATGTCAGGTGAAGAGTTTTCACCTGACATTCCTAACTGCCTCCACTCTCAGCTTATTCTTAAAGTTTCATATGTCTTCGGATCCAAATTAAATCCCAAGATTTTCATTTAAAAACTTTAATATGTTTATTTAGGTACATGCAGGGTTAGAGTTGTCACTTAATTTTGTTCCTGACTGGTGTTATTTTAATGAAGAACCGATAAGTGCTATTGTTATACATGGTTGCCAGAGAAAAGAGTTGCCATTGTTGACATAGAAGCAATCATCATCTTGTTTCCATTTGTGGAGATGTTTATGGTTTAATTTAAGAGCCACAGTAGCACCAGAACTCCACTAGCTATAAACCTAAAGCTGACTCTTGATCTTATAAGATGCAGGGCGATTTTCTGGGATAATTTTTTTGGAAAAAATAATGTCCTATAAACTGTCAAATACAGTAGTTTTTTTAAATACTTGGCATTCAAGAAAAGAGACTATTATTGATAAAAAATAGAAATAAAATTGTATTGAACTCAATCACTGATGATGGTTTCTTTGTTTATGGTACATCAATCTTTGTGGGTTATTTAATGCCAAAGCCATTCTTAGAGAAGAACAGAAATGATACTATTTAATCTATAACTGGGTGGATAAGAGGGTTCATACCTTTCCCAGGGTATTAGTCCGAAAATGAATGTATTAGTATGACTGGGGTTTGAACTCACTTACTACGATGTCACAGTCCAGCACATAAACCACTATGCCACAAGGACTTGCCACTGAATCAATGAATGAAAAAAAAAGTTATTTATCCATGAATAAAAAGATTAGAATATTGTTATTTTTCATGTGTTGATTAGTAGGGAACTGTTTGAAAATTATTTTACTTAAAGAAAATTTATTGAGCATAAGAAACTGAAAAATATACAAAATATATTTTGATTAAAAGAGTGGATACTTTAGGTTTTTAGAGTCAAACTATCATTAATTTCAATTTTTTTTGTTTTGTTTTGACACTTCAATATCTTCTTTGGGTCTATGATATTGAATTCACAATATTTCACATGTTCCGTTCTATGAACTTCTTTATGTATTGTTTATGTGGGAATCATGAATTAATCAATATGTAATTGCCTCAAGAATTTCAAAGTTTTATAAAATCAAAACAAATGAAACAGGAAAGAAAGTATTTCATTTTTACATATTAAGACTACCAAAAGTATAACAGATTTATAGATAGATATCTATTCCTGTGCTATTCTCAAAAATATAGATAAAATATTGAAATCTCTAATGTGTTCATTGGTAGGAAAAAGTTTGAAAATTATTTTGCTCAAAAATTTTTTTTAATAAAAAGTAAAGAATATATTTTATTTAAAAGAACAAATACCTTTATTTTTTATACTCGAGCAATCTGTACCTCTATTTTTTTCTTTAGACAAGTCATTCTCTTCTTTGGGTTTATGATATTGTAATTATAATATTTCAACCATTCCATTCTATGCAGCAAAAAATACCATTAAAGAAAACAGTAATCTTCCACACTGGGTCAGAGTGGATCTGGGAGAAATGGCAAAGTAGGAGTATTCCAAACATCCCAGAGCTTTAGGAATGGAGCCTCATCACCAGATACATGCTAGTGTCATACCTAGAATGCCCCCTTTTTTGAGCAAAAGAGATCTTATGTTGTTGGTGTACTCTATGTCCCACTGCCAGGTTTATACATCTTCATATAGACAATATAGTAAGGTTTATAAAAAAGAAGCAAACTTTTTGTCAAATCCATAACTTGTTATATTTAGAAAAAATGGTGGAAATTACACATGTGTAGTGCTTGGAAGCCTCTTTTTTCTGGTTCATTTTAAGAACTGCTTTTATGGAAGAAATGGAACAATTCTGATGGGGAAAAAAGAGCTTAAGTCAGATGTGTGATTAAGTTGTGAAGGATTATAAACAGGAATTTTTTATGGTTTACTAGGTTCTCCTTTTGATCGAGACCTGGTTTCTGAAGAGGCACCCCCCCACACACACACACACTTTTTCATGCTACTAAGGCAAAGTTCATGGAGGAAGAGAGTAAGAACCTTTTTATGTAAGCTGAACTGAAGAGGATTAAAGACTGAGAAAAGAGATTTCCAGTTTTGGGGTGAGTTTTTGTTTATTTTTTTTTCAATGATGGAAAAAGAATTATTATTATTTTTACTCACAAAATATATGACCTCAATTATTTAATTTTTAATGTAATAAAATATTGAATTATAATCATTAACAAAACTAGATAAGCATGCATATAAAAAGATCATACCTATTTTGATTTTGAGTTCTATAAGAAAAGTTCTATAAGTTCTATAAGAAAAAATATACATAGGATTGCTTTTAATACATTTGAGAATGAAATAACATAATTAGAAATCAATAACACCAAGTAATGTTTTGCTAAAACCAGTATACAAATTATCCACACCATATACTGTGTAAACATTTCTTAGTGATATACAAATACACATTGCAAGAGTTGGAATTCATAAATAACATGGGCGATATTGAGGTAAATCTTACTCAGCTAGGCTTTAATAGAGACGTTGTTAATAAATAAAATGCTAATTAAGATTACCTAATAACCACTGAAAATAGAACGTAAATAACTAAGGGGATTGTGACGTTGGTGGTGACGTAGTTTCAGTCACATAATCTATTTCATAATAAGATTTATTTATGTCTACTAAAATCTACTTTTAAAATAGACTTCTTCATCACAACTTTATGCCTGAATAACAGAGTAAAAAAAGCGTTAAAAGAATTGTTCTTCCGACTTCTATTGTGTTGGGTTTTTTTTTTTTTGTTTTTGTTTTTTTTAGCTTTTTAGTATACAATATCTTTACTGGCAAATCTTTCACCATATCTTCAAAGATGATAGAGCTTGAAACTAAAATTTAAATTAAAAAAAAAAAAAACTATCCTTGGGTCCCAAAATTGCAACTGACCTGAGAAACAAAAAAGCTTGTCGAAACATTTGATATGTTGTGGTTAACGAGTTCTGAATTTTCCAAACTTAATTTGACAGGATAATTGAAGTTATTTACTTAGCTTTGCCTAATTATGGCATACAGGCCTTAGATTGCTTACACTATCTTCTGATGATTAAACGACCCCCACCCACCCAACGCCATCTAGGTAAATTTGACTGGATAATTTTATCCAATAAAATTTAAAGTTTTAATAAATGCAACTCAAGGCCCTCCATCATCAGGGCACTTCAGCATTCAACAGAAAAGTTAACACATTTCATTTTATTTTATTTTCAGTAATTTTAGGGAGCAAGTAAAAAAAAAAAAGTTCCATAATCTCGACTGTTTTTTTTTTGACGAAAAGCAACTAAAATTATCAGATGAAAATCGCAATTAAAAAAAGTTTTAAAGTTTGTTTTTTTAAATAAATACAACGATTTTTTTTACATTAAAAGAATAATTCTTGCATAGTTAAAATATTTTACCTTCAAGATTAAATTGGTATCAACTATCAAAGATTATCTAATAACTAATTTACTTGAATAAAAAAAAATATATGAATTTTTATTTTGTAAACAAAGAAATTAAAATAAACATTACACTTACTTCAGGCAGATATTTTTCATTTGATTTGTTTTCCTTAGATCAATGAAATATTAGAGAAAAAGAGAAAGGGAAAAAAATTTAAATAAACTGATTTATTCCGATAGAAGTAAATTTTAAAACGGCCATCAACACTTAATATATATAGAAGAGCGAAAATCAAGGGAGATAATAGAGACTGAGGAAAAAAATTTAATTGTTTTCATTGTTATTTAGTAAAGAAAATTAGATTCATTCAATATAATCATTAAATTTTTCGATAATTTTTTTATTTATTTTATTCTATAAATAAAAATCCTGAAAAGATGTAGCTGATTACTTCTCTTCACTTCAGGACTGTTCAAAATATCAAGTGTTACCTGCAATTTTCTTGCTACTGTTGAAATTCATTACCCACTGCTCAGATATATTCTGGAATCTAGAAAAACCTTGAGGTGATTAGCTAATGCGATTCATCGAAATATTTAGTCAAAAAGCTTTTGAAATATAAAATAACTTTTATTTTAATAATTCAATTTTTAATAAATGGTAACTCAATCTAAAAAAAAAAAATTTTACTTGCAGTCTGTCAACTATTTATTTAACTAACTACCACTGTGAACCTGTTAATATCTGTCTATCAGTTGATATCTATTGACTTAAAACTTAATATCAATCTATCTGAACCTGTAAATATTAATCTATCAATTTGAACCATTTAATATCTATCTATCTATCTTTTGATATATGTCTATATATCTATCTGTCTGTCAGTTCATATCAACTTGAACCTGTTAATATCTGTTTATCTGAACCTTTTAATATCTATCCATCTATAAAAGAAAGGCTAGAGGAACACTGAAAAGAAGTATATTGGGGAGAAGTTGAAAAGTTGGGTATGGCTGACAATATATTGACAGAAAAAAGAAACCATCTGTCCTTGTGTGATCAAGCTAAAATAATGGTTGTGGTTGGTTGGGTTTTATGGCATATCAACCTTTGTAGGTTATTTAATGCCAAATCCATTTTTGTACAAATAGTTCTATTTCAAACAATTCAGTTGAGCATGAGTAAACAGTTAAATTATTAAAAACATTTCTGTTTCAAACTATTCAGTTCAGTCAAACAGTTCTAGTTTAAACAAATCAGTTTAGTATAAGTGTAGATTTTGTCCACACACAGTTAAATGTCAAAACAGTTCTATTTCAAGTAATTCAGTTTAGCAAAAGTACAGTTTCAATGTCAAAAACAGTTCTATTTCAAATAATTCAGTTCAGCATAAGTATTCAATTTCAATGTCAAAACAGTTCTATTTTAAACAATTCAGTTCAGCAAAAATACACAGTTTAAATGCAAAAACAGTAAACTCAAGAAACCATGGTTTAATTCTATTTGACCTATAGATAGGACTTTTATCAGGTGCTACCACTCTGGGCCAGAGTGGACCTGGGAGCAAAGGCAATAGTGTAATTTATTTCTATATGATAAGTGTATATCTCATTTTAGAATTTAACAAATTTTATATTTTTTAAAATATGAGGTGATAAAATACAATTTGAACATTTCAAACAATTGCTGGTTTTTTAATGCCAAATCCTGTTTTTATATCCATATTAAATATATGATTTGTAAACACACATTGTAGATACACACAGTTAAAAGATCAAACATTTCTATTTTTAACAGTTCAGTTTAGTATTAAGCCATTTGTTTGCTCACAGTTTAAATGTCAAACAGTTCTATTTGACTCATATATAGGACCCTTTCAAGTGCTACCATTCCAGGCCAGAGTAGACCTTGGAGGGATGGCAATGAAGGGGTACTCTGCATTCCCCAAAGCTCCAACATTACTGGAACCTCACTATCAGACCGTTTAGTGTCATATCTAGGTCATACTCCTCTGTAGAGAAACAGTCAGTGTATTCTACAGCCCCAGCCAACAGGGCAAACAGTTATATGGTATCAAGTATTCCTATCAAATACAAATACTATGCACACAGTTATATGGTATCAAGTATTTCAGTCAAACAAATCTATTTGACCCATTGATCAGACCCAAACAAGTACTACTACTCCGGATCAGTGGGGACCTGGGAGTAATGGTTATGAAGGGGTGACTCCATACTTTAATCTCCCCATTGGATGCAGTTTAGTGACATAACAAGAGCAGAAATAACCTTGGAAATTATGTATTTCATAGAATTTTAAAGCAATTGAAGTATTTCCTCTTGATTTATTTCCTATTTATATAACATATTTTTACACTAATATTTCCCTCTGTCACAGAAATATCTAAATGGTTCTTTCTTCTGAATATTATTGTTTGATTTTGTTTATATAACATATATATTTTGTTTTCAATCAGACTTAGAACAAAAGCAATAAAAAGGGAATACCGAAGTGGTTTTAAGTTTGAATATATTACTTTAGTTTTAGATGTCAATTAAATTGGTTCATTTGGTTTGATTTATGGCACATCAACCCTTGTAGATTATTTAATACCAAATCCTTTATATATATATATATACACACACACACACACACACACACACACACACATATATATATATAAGATTTGGTTTGGTAGGGTTTTATGTCATTTGTTTACACACAGCCAAATGATAAAACTGTTCTATTTCAAACAACTTGATTTAACGTAAGTTGTTTGTGCACAGTTTGAAAGGTCAAACAATTCTATTTGAATCATAGATAGGACCTATCAGTTGCTGGATCAAAATAGATCTGGGAGCAATGGCAATGAAGGGCTACTCTGTATTTCCTAAAGCTCCAGGGCTGGAGTCTATCATATGGTTTAATGTCATATCCAGGACACTCATTGGGGGATAGTTTTACCTCTTTGATGCAGTCAGTATATTCTACAGCCCCAGCTGACGGAACTGGAATTAAATTGAAAAAAATAAAGGAAACAACATATTAACACCAATGCAAATCTTTCTTAACCATAGACCATAAATCATATAGTCAATTGAACTTTTATTTTATATTATGGAATTTTAAGGCAATACCAAAGTTGAAATGTGGACTTGACAATAAAAGTTTGTCGGGGATATTGCGAGATATGTCAAAAGTATAAAATAAAGTTTGGAGGCAGTAAGTGTTCCTCGCATTTAATTTCCCTAACAAAACAAAACCAAAACCTGAATAACTTTAAAATAAAGGTTTATTATTCAGCTGGAATATTGTACCAAGGAACTCACAATGTTGTTGTTGTTGTTGTTGTTTTTGTCAATGCGGTTGTTGTTGTTTTTGCCGATATGGTTGTTGTTGTTGTTTTCACCTTTGGTGTAAGGAGAAATGGGAATGTCTTTGGTAAACAGCGTGGCACCGCTCAGGTTTTGGTGGAGTAAGGGAACAATGACTAATAGTGTAACGATTATTGTCATAGGAAGTGGAATGGCAACTCGAATTCCAATCTTGAACGAGGTTGTGGGCGTTTCACTCTGTGATGATGCCTTTGGGAAAGGCATTAATCCATCTGTTCTCCCCTGTCTCTTGGTAAATAATAGGTTGTTGTGATGCTGACCAAAGAAAAATGCAGAGAACACAAAAGGTTTGATAGAAAAACATATATATTTAAGTAACAGAAACAAGATACAAGTGAACCTGGTTAAACAGTAGTTAGTTGTTAGAAAGCTGAGAGTCTAGTGTGGTCGTGACTATCCGTCCACAACGCAAATGGTATCACACGTGATTGTGTCACGCTGATTGGTGCACTCCATCTGATGCTCTCTTTAACATGTATTTATGGAGGAGAGCGAGTCCATTATGTAGGGAGTACAACAGTAGGGAAGACTGGTTTTTTGGTAAGGTAATCAGTCAAAGAGAAAGAAAACTGAATTTAAAATCACTTTACTCCATTTAGAAATTGACCTTGTGTCACATCCTGCCCGTGGCAAAGGAGTCTGGTAAATACACACAACGCACATTTGCTTACTTAAATATGAACACTACAAAAATATTGATCTGAATGCATCATAATTATATGGCATTTTCCTAGTGTTTGTTCAGATGCATTTTTATTCTTAATGTAGACTCAGAAAATACTAATTTGCATGTTTGAGAAATGTAAAGTTTATTCCTCCAAATGTTAAAGATAACAATTCAAAACTCTTGCTGAATAATGGTCTCGTTTAAGCTTACCCATATGTATAATTTCAAGTTCCTTCAAAGAATAATTAAGATTTGCATGTGAATTTTCTCAGCTCAAATCTTAGAACAAGCTTTTCTGTTTTGATGTTTTTAAAATAATAAGTATGTCTAATAATAGTGTCACAATTTTCTTAAGAATATATCTTCTCCCAAGGAGGTGGGGTATTTTTCTTTATAGAGATAGACATTGAAATTCTGAATGCACATGTGTTGTGTGCTAACAATTTTCATTTTCTCCTTAATGAGTAAGCTTACTTAAATCTGAGCTCTGTAAAAGAACTGATAATCACGCGTCACAAGAATATGTGTAGAGTTTTAATGTAATACCCAATTTGAAATATGAAATACAGCCTCTTCCAAGCATGTGATAAAAAGTGTGTTTTTTATAAGATGAACCCTCTGAAAATACTGATCCACATAACTGTAGAATAGAGGTTCTATTTTAGTTAACTCATTGGAGTAATTTCATTGAAGATGTAGATTCAATTACTTTCTAAGTAAATGGTTCATATTCAGTTTGACTTTATATATACATTTCTAAACTGTAAATGTGAGAAAATTCTAATCCACACACTTCACAAGTGCCTGGTTTATCTCCAGTGTTTGATCACATATTTCTAAATTCGAACTTTGTGAAAAGACTGATCCATACTTGTCAAGGGTATTAAATTTCTCTTCTATGTGAGTTTCTGTGTGTATTTTGAGGTAGCATGGTAATAATAATCCACACACTTGACGCAAAAATGATTTATCTCCATAATGTGAACAGATGTGTTGTTTAAAATTGGAATTCTGTGAAAATGTCTTTCCACACATTTTGCAAGAATAAGCTTTTTATCCAGTGTGAGTTTGCATGTGTTTTTTTTAATGTAGAACTCTCTGAAAATGTTGATACACAGACTTTGCATGAGTGAGGTTTCTCACCAGTGTGTATATGCATGTGGACTTTTAAACTATAATTTTGTGAAAATGCTGATCCACAACCTGACAAGAGAAAGATTTCACTGTTTGTGAAAATGCTGAATTGTGCACTTCAGTTGTGTCAGGTTTCTTTCTTGTATGAATTAGCATGTGTCTTTTTAACATTGATTTCTATGAAAATGCTGATCCACAAACTTCACAAGGGTCAGGTTTCACTCCAGTGTGTGATCTCATGTGTGTTTTTAAATTGGAATTATTTGAAAATCCTCTTCCACACTCTTTGCAAGTATAGGGTTTCTCTCCAGTATGTGTCCGCATATGCTTTCTTAATGTGGAACTCTCTGCAAATGCTGATCCACACACTTTGCATGTATAAGGTTTTTCACCAGTGTGTATATGCAAGTGGACTTTTAAACTGTAATTTTGTGAAAATGCTGATCCACACACCTGACAAGAGAAAGATTTTACAGTCTGTGAAAATGGTGGTACACACTCATCTGATTTTTCTCCTGTGTGTATTAGCATGTGTCTTTTAAATTTATATCTCAGTGAAAATGTTGATCTACAAACTTTGCATGCATATGGCTTCTCTCCAGTGTGTAATTGCATGTGAGTTGAAAATGGAATTATTTGCAAATGCCTTTCTGCACACTTCACAAGTATAAGGTTTCTCACCAGTTTGTGTTTGCATGTGCTTTTTTAATGTAGAACTATCTGTAAATAGTGATCCACACAAATCACAGGAGTAAGGTTTTTCACCAGTGTGCCGACGCATGTGTACTTTTAAATGAGAATTTTGTGAAAATGCCTTTCCACACATGTCACAAAAGAAAGGTTTCTTTTTTTGTGTGTACTTGAAAGTGTCTTTTTAACTTGGGTCTCTCTGAAAATTCTGATCCACACATTTCACATGAATAGGGTTTCTCTCCACTATGTAATTGCATATGTATTTTCAAGTTGCAGTTATATGAAAATGCCTCACAATCAGATTGTTTAGTGTCATCAAGGAGAGTTTCTGAAGGTTGAATATGTGATGGCTAGGGTGAAAGAACATGGGACGAGCCATATATATATATTTTTTTTCAAATATATTTCATCATTATAAATTGAATTACCATAACCAGAAAATATGGCAAGCACTGCGTGTGACATACTGAACCACTGGACAGCTGTTTTGACCTTATTAGGTCTCATTAGCAGTGTATGCTGTAATCTCTCCCACTGGAGATTGAACCAGCAACCACAGAATGCAAAGCCAAAACTCTACCACTGAGCTACTGTTCTCTCTCTAATGTTTGTTTCTATGACTCTTTTCAAATAAGACCTGCTCACTTAATCTGTGCTGGTTTCAACTGAGTCTGCATTTGATATTACAAAAATTGACATTTTAACTAATGTGAGGTTACATGTTTATCTTTAAAAGGAAAATTTCTTGTACTTTATTCAGTATTTATATATGTTAATCAGATGAATTCATTAGTTTTCCACTGCAATCAATATCTGTCAAAAAAAAGAAGAGAAAGGAAATGATAAAATCATGCATTATTTACAATCATAAAAATCTGATGAGTGAAATAAACATCAGATGTATTGTTACAAATATAACTTTGATATTTATTTAAAACAATCTATCACAGTACAGATTAGCTTTGCAGAAGTCACAATTATCTCAATTCATTAAACATTAAAGTAAATCATACTTGCTAAAATTTAATTTTTGGCATGATATCATGTTTACACTGGAGCTGAATGCTGGTGTATAGTTGGATATAAAGTTTTTCTACATTTGATTTTATTTCAAATATCCAGTAATCCAGCAACAAGATATTACAGTATCAAGCAAAACCAGTTACCTAATTGTTTTCCTGTAATATAATTAAGAATGGTAAGTAATTATATTACTTAATTATTTTATTTGTTGTAATAAATTGTGAGTTAGCTAAAAAATCTTTGAATCGAAGTGTAGGTCACTTTGAAAGGTCATACGTGTTCACATGCCATGACCAGATGTCAGCTCATGTCAAAATAGGGATTTGTTTTGAAATCAGGGTTATAGACAGGATGTTTAAAATAAGTATTTTGAATGTGATGCTAGCTTGCTTAGCATTGATGAGTTTATGGAAATTATTTTATGACATGTTCTTATAATTAGTTGATGAGATAATTAATATATTATATAAGTAGAATGATTTTAGGATCAGTTCAGTTAGTTCAATCAGTCAGATCAGTCAGAAAAGGAGACACTTTGTCAGACAGATTCAGGTCCAAAGGAGGATGGGGTGAACTGATAGAGTCAGTGCTTACATCATTTGTCTCTCACAAATGAGATTCTGAGCATTTCTAGTGACATGACTCATTCTTTCAATTGATTTTTCTCGCTCATTTGTTGGTGATTGCCGTGTGAATGTTGCAGCCAGAAAATAAACTTCCATATTTGAAAAAACTGGATCTGCTTTGTACTTTGAAAAATGTAACACCTATTGATATTCAAGATGCTGCCATGTCAGTGAGGCAATGTTACATTCTTATCCAGAGCTAGACATTCAACCAGACACATATTTTAGTATATCACTTATGACTTATAAATCTAAATGGATAGAAATAAATTCTAAAAGACTGCCAAACAAAACAAGAGAAAACTACATTTCCAATAACTAGGATGAGTCAGAAGACATAGTAAGTGAAAATTTTGTAAGAGGTTGCTATTTAAACTAAATTTTCATATTTTATGTAAGTGTAATGTAATAGAAAAGCTCATAGAAAACTGAAATTGAAAAAATAAATAAAAAGAAGACAATCTCCTTATGTCCATGCCTATGCTCTTATTGTAGTTAAAAATGTCTAAGAAAAACTAAAGGTCCCCAAAATTCTTGAACACATGTGTGGAATCAGTGAAAGTGGATGTCCCTCCCACCAATACCAGGCAGAAGAGAAGAGAACTGGTTTTTAAGAGTTGATGGCGAAATATGAAGAGGTGAAGACATACAGTTGAACACCAGCCACAAAGACACAAGGAGACAATAGTTTACAAAGCCCAAATTTGGAGGTGCACTCTAAAGCGGGCCTTAGACTAAATGCGACCCAGTAGACGTATGAGAAATACAACAAAAAACCCAGAAAAAATTCAAGGTCAGTGTCTGCTCTCTTTTCCTCACCAAGATATGTTCCTTCTTTTTGTTAGCTGATGCAGTTGTCTCAGTTTCCCTGCTCACTTTCTTTCTCCTGGCAACAAATGGTAGTAGTAAATAAAATTTAGGTAGTTAAACAGAGTTTCTTGCATTTGGTAACATTTACCACGGCAGGGTCTAAATTCTCTTTGGTACTGCAACAGTACATAAGTAGAAATATGAATTTGCAGTTCTATTGCTAATCAGATAATATAAATTTTCAAGACATCTCAGCAGCATCTGTGAATTCCTGTTGTTGATATTGTTGATACCCAGTGGTCCCCAGACCACAGTTTGAAAACTACTTGCTTAAGTTAACAGAATTAGTCTCCTTGCTCAGTCAGCTGAGGTTGTAGAATACACTGACTGCTTCTCTGCAGAGGGATAAGACCCCCTAATGAGTGTCCTAGATATGACACTAAACAATCTGATGCTGAGGTCCCAGTAATGCTAGAACTTTGGGGAATGTGGAGTACCACTTTATTGCCATTACTCCAAGGTCCACTTTGGCTCAGAGTGATAGCACCTGATAGGGTCCTATCTATAGGTCAAATAGAACTAAGTACTTATGCTAAACTGAATTACTTAAAATAGGACTCTTTTAACATTTAAACTGCATACTTATGCTAAACTGAATTGTTTGAAATGGGACTGTTTTTGTATGCTAAATAGAACTGTTTGACTAAACTGAATAGCTTGAAATAGAAATGTTTTGACAATTAAACTGTGTACTTATACTAAACTGAATTGTTTGAAATAGAACTGTTTATTTGTATAAAGATGGATTTGGCATTAAATAACCTGCAAGATTGATATGCCATAAAACCCAAACAAACAAGACTAATATCCACCTGAACAAGTGTCCTGGATATGACACTAAACGATCTGATGGTGAGGTTCCAGCAGTGCTGGAGCTTTGGGGAATGTGGAGGACCCCTTCATTGCCATTGCTCCCAGGTCAACTCTGGTCTGGAGTGGTAGCACCTGATAGGACCCTATCTATGGGTTAAATAGAACTAACAGCATACTTATGCTAAACTGAATTATTTGAGTAAACTGAATAGCTTGAAATAGAAATGTTTTGACAATTAAACTGTGTACTAAACTGAATTGTTTGAAATAGAACTGTTTATTTGTATAAAGATGGATTTGGCATTAAATAACCTGCAAAGGTTGATATGCCATAAAACCCAAACAAACAAGACTACTATCCATCTAAAGTCTAATATATTTCCAGATTGCACACACCATTGAGTTATATCACTCTTTTTGTATATATTTTTCACATTCCTGAATTGACAACAATTCTCAACAATAACCAAAATGTCAAAAGTCATTCATTCAAATTTTTTTAATCCTTTTAAATTTTGAAGTCAATAAGTATTGCGTGCCTGGGCTTCATGTAATGTCATATTTCTGTGTGTATATTTTTCAATAACCTTTGAATAAGCTGCTTGATTGAATTCAATAAAACAGATTTCATCTATGTGTGGATCCACCGACAACTAGTAAATACGGTCTCACATGTTACATTAACAGGCTGATTTCTAACAGGCCGATGTAATATAAACAAAGAAAACATTTTTTGTTTGTCTACAATCTTTTATTATTAAATACCAGAAGAAAAAGAAAAAAATAACCAGTTTGTATCTATTAACAAAACAGGCTGTATAGGTGATAGAAAATCATAAAAGCAATTAGCACTCAGCTGTTTATAATTCGTGGATTAGAAAAAGATAAAGAGTAAATAAACATTTTAATGTTGAAAGGAATTAAAATAATGTTGGATAAAATCTACCAACAGGATTATGTTATTTTCTCTGTTCAATTTTTTAAGTTCTCTTTTCAGGTTAATCTTATGTACAGCCATGAGTGTTTATTTGTTTACATTACATCTGTTAGAAGTCAGCCTGTTAATGTAACATGTGGGGCTGTATTTACTAGTTGGCCATGGCTGATCAATCATGAAAAAATGTTTCCATCTTGTATACAATACTACTGCTACTACCTCATCTTTTTTCTTGTAAATTCTTCTTCCTTTTTGCCATTCTGCTTTTTTTCACATTCCACATTTTAAAATAAAAATACAGGTATTTTTAATTTAAAGAAATGAACACCTTTATTCAGATAGGAATACTTTCTATTATTAAGAAAGAGTATAAAAATATTCAGAACAAATTGATGAAAAAATAAAAAATGAACATGGTAATAGCTTTACATAAGCTTTATTCAAATGTAACTGAAGTGTGTCCCAAGGACTTTTTTTAATGTGGGAGCCTGACAGAGCTGTAGCCCAAACATGCCTGGCAACTTCAAAAATGCCTTGGGCCCCCATTGCCATTCCCCTAAAATGCTTCAAGTACCAGGCGATTAGCCATACCCTGCCAGAACATGTAAGAGCTTGGAGTAGCAGCCTCCTGAGGCCCAAGGAGAGTCAGTTTTAGCCATGTGACACAAATGCAGGACTTTCCCAGTACCCATGTCAGGTGGCCTCAACAGACTGCCACCAAAGCCAAGACACACCTGACTTGATCCATATACTGACTATCACAGCCAGTTAAAGTGTGCTGAGGCCGGGTGGTAGGACTGGTCCAGGTAAGGTGGAGATTCTTTTAGTATTTATAGTGGCTGATCCAATGAATGGTGTGATATTTTACTTGTTACCTTTATATTTTTTATGATATTGTTATGTACAACTTATTAAAAAAGATTCACTAAATATCTCAAAAGAAAACACTTGAAAATTTTGTCTAGAAAAAGCTGGAATAAATAAAAGCTTGGCCATTTATAAAAATCATCCATTGTATACAAATAATTTTCGACCAGACCCATAGTTGGGACCCTAAGAGGTGCTACCAATCCGAGCCAGAGTGGATCTGGGAGTAATGACAATGAAAATGTGACTTCATACTCCACAGAGTTCCAGAACTATAACCTCGCCATTAAATGCATTTATGGCCTTTTTGGTTGATTTGGTGTGTTGCAACATACAATGAGAAAAACTTCATTTAAAACAAAACAAACAAGGAACATCTAAAATTTAAACAATTTTTATAAAACAATAAAGCGTCAACTTGGATTTGAATGTTCAGAAGTTCCCTTTTACAAGTTGTAAATTTTCGAAGCGGTGGAAAGTCAGATATTAGGAAAAAGGGGGAAAGGAGGAAAATGTTTTTAAAGAGCACTTATTCCATTTTTCTTTTCTTTTCTTTTCTTTCTTTTATGGCCAGGTAGTGGAACTAGCAGAAAAGTAGTTTCAGCTCTTAACTCAAGGGCAGACGTTACTTCTCGCTTGATCACTGTATCTATGTGCTTCCTTGGGTCTCTTTTGTCCTCACTGCCCCAGTTCGCAGAAATCCTGAGTATTTATCTCTCCCCACCAGCTCCAAACTCGTCACTCCACAATCCTTCTCATTTTTGGCGTGACCACTTCCCATTGGCTACTTTAATTTTTATCATTTTTCTTCTTTTTTTTTTATTTCTAACCAGATGGGTGCTTGGAACCAATACGTAGCGACGTGTTTATACATTTTGTATGTAGCAGCCGACGAGTCAACATCCGGTTGGGAGTTTTATTGTTAATTCCTAAATCCCCACACATTTTAGCGTCATACTCAGGACACCTCAGGAGGAGCCAAGAGGAGGCATCTTACCTTTACTGAGGGGTGTGTATGTGTGTGTGTTCCAGTCTATTCTTTGATAAATTGAGCAAAGATTTTGATGATAAAATAAACATTTAAACAAATTTAATGTGTTTCTTCTTAAAATTTCTCTTTTTGATAAAACTCCGAGTATGTGCTTACCATAAGGAAAACACTGAAATCTGAAAATGTTGGTCACCAGCATTCATTTATTATTAGACACCAGTTAATTGTTGATAAACCTTATCCTAAAATATACAAACTACTCAGAAAGCTGGTGAAAAAAGGTCAAAAATGGCAATGGATCGGTGAGATTGAAATATACAATGTCGAAACGATCTCTGGCTTTCTGACATTAAAAAGATAATACGAGTTATCTTTTCCTTTGTTTTTATTTTCAAATATCAACTTTGACAGAATGTCAGGGATCAGTACATTTTTTTATTTCATTTATAATGTTAATAGAAATCCCTTTTTTATTTGTTTCGTTTTATCATCACCTTTTTAGCTTTTCAAAGTGTTGTTAGCAATTTTATCACTTTCCAGCAGTTAGGAAATGTTCACTTACTTTTTCTAAGTTCAAGTCCTTTTTTTTATTTTTCCGATCAAGAGTTTCTTCTCGTTTCCAGTTTCATAAACTGCAAAGACCAAAGAAGTCTAACACCTTCGAACAGTTGATAGAGACTAACTTTATTTTCATAGTTATGTTTGGGCATGCGCAGACAGTCTCTTCTTTTTCTTTTTCTTTTTTTCTCTCCACAGTCGTACTTTCAGCTTATAGCTTTTTTTTATTAGTTACGTTGTGTTTGTTTTATTTTTTTCACGGATATGTTTTAAGTAAGACATTGTGCTACTTGAAATAAATATAGCTTATAAATTTCGTACTTGTCATCCAGCATAATCATTCTTTTGATGTCATCAATTTTTGTCTATGTAGCCTAGCTACTCACTTTTATTGTCAGCAACAATCAAGAAAGACTATGATCTTCATTCTTGGGTATTTGAGCTCGATTAAGTTTTATCTATTTGTTTGAGGGTCACTCAGCTTTATATAAAACTGACTGAAAACTCTGCAAAAATACGGACAACAATTATCTACAAATCTAATTTCTTTCTTTGGATTTTTTTCTTCATTATTTTATAGCTTATTTCTTGTTTTTTGTTTCTTAATTTGTTTTCTCAAGATGGATTGATGGCTTGATTTTTATAGCGTACCAACCATTCTGGTTATTTGATGCAAAATCCTGTTATTAGAAATATCTATTTTTTATTAAGTAAGATTTGTAAATCATGGTTTGTATTTTTTAAACGAGCCAATGATAATTTGTTTGCACAGATAAATGGTTTAAGGTTTGGTTTGGTTTTATGGAACATCAATCATTGTAAGTTATTTATACCAAATCCATTTTTATACACATGTAGCAGAAGGAATTTTTGTTTGGCGCGCAATCTAATTCGACTCATAATTTCATCCAGTCAGGATGACTTATCCTATTCAACCCAAACCCCCTTTCTGGGCAGCAGTAATTGGGGAAAACCGTCAAACACTCTCTTTGACTGAACAACTTTGTTCAGTGCAGACGTTTCACTAGCTGCTCTTCAATAGCAGCAGCAGCATGGACACAATGAGGGAAGCTATCTAATTTATGGATCCCTTGCGTCTATTTCTCTTGGACCAAGGGTTCCCGGTTGAATATGAATTAGATAAATTCAATACGCCACACACAGGAACAACTTTATGTCACCCCCAAAATTGGCTATGTTGACTGCGATGCAATATTACGCTCCGACACCTAGCTATTATTTTACCTCTGGGCAATATTTTCTGGAGACATGCACGCTTCTCCCCGAAACAACAGAGCCATAAAAACAATGGTGACTTCAACGTTTATTTCCTCAAATGGCAAACATGACTTTTGCTACATACGGTGAACATATCTCCCTCGCAGGTCCAACGACACGTGCTGCTTTCTCAACTCTATCATAACTTCAAATTGTTCTCTTACTTCTTTCCTTACTACGAGACTTGCAACATAAACATAAACTCTTTATTCCATGCTGCCATTAAAAACCTTCATGTAAAAGCTAACAGCATCTTCGTCTTCTTACTTCTTCATCCTCCTTTATTAACAACAACAATTAGCGAGGGAATAACACACACGCAAGAACACATTTCTTCACCTAAAAACAATACTCAACATTCCTATCGCTAAACACACATAAATAGTTTTATCTCAAACAATTCAGTTTAACATAAGTACACAGTTTAATTCTATTTGAACCATAAAGTAAAAGTAAAGTTGGTGACAGAAGTTGAGGGCAACCTGAAGGTTCCCTTTTCAATAGCTACTACACCAAAGTGTAGGGGAGGGCGCTACTCCTTTCCCTAGATTGCGCCACTTTATCCTTGATACGTACCTTATATTGCTGAATGTTAAGCAAGGAGGTAACAAGTACCATTTTTAAAGTCTTTGGTATGACACGACCTGGGATTGAACCCCGGTCTCCCAGACAATTGGCGAGCACTCTACCCAGTGGACCTGGGAATGATGGCAATAAAGGGGTATTCTGCATTCCCTAAAGCTGAAGCCTTACTATCAGATTGTTTAGAGTCATAAACAGGACACTCGTTGGGAGATTCTTACCCCTCTGCAAAGATGCAGTTGGTGTATTCTACAGCTACAGCAAACTGGGCAATCCAAGCTGTGGATGTTTCAATACCACTGTAAAGATGCATCACATGGACACTAACAAAATACATGGAGAAAAAGCTACATAGAAACTACACAAGAATACTATGAGCAACTTTTAACAAACCCTAGAAACAACACCCCACAAAACAGCAGCTGTATGGCCACATACGTCCCATCTCAAAAACCATCCAAGTAAGATAAACAGTACATGGATAACACTGCTGGAGGAGCAAGGATGAACTCCTAAATGACAATCTTCAATAGATCCCAACACATGAACATACTAGTGTTAGCTGACCAGCAAAAACTTATTTACATCAGTTCTGCGCAGACACAGGGTGTAATTTGGAAGACCTGCTGGGAATGATGGATGACAGGGATGGATGGAGAGAGAGAGAGAGTCAGGGAAATCTGTGCTTGCAGTGAAACTTGATTTTTAATAGGAAAATCAATAAATGCTGCTTGAATCTAAAAAAATTAAAAAAATCAACTACCAAAACAGGGACCATATTTCATATGTAAATAAATTTGGCAACCATAGTTGAGAGTGACCTGAAGGCTCCCTTTTTGATAGCTACTATACCAAGGCGTAGGGGAGGGCACTACTCCTTTCCCTGGATTACTCCACTTTACCCTTGATCCATACCTTATGCTGAGTGTTAAGCAAGGATGCATCAAGTACCATTTTTTGATTGTTTGAACCCAGGTCTCCTGGGCCATTGGTGAACACTCCAACCATTATGCCATTGTCTGGTTTCATATGTAAGGGTTTTTAATTAAGATAGTTTTAACCAAAAACAGGTTTTAAAAAATAACATTTTTCTCAGAATGTCCTATTATTGTAAAAAAAAGAAAATTCATAAATCAAAAAGAAATAGCCTTAAGTCAGACAGGATTTGTCTGATAGCCAATTGAGCCAGAGTGTGGCACAAGGTTATTTTATGGTGGAAGCCGTGCACAAACTGAGATATGTGTAGGTAAAAAAATTATTGACCCATTCGACATTACCTTCAGGCACCAAGCCATAAACTGTCAAAGTGGGCAAAGACCGGAGGAGACAACACCCTGAGATCAAAGTGTCATAGCAAGCACACAACAGCTGGGTATGAATGGCAGGTGGTGGCCCGAAAGGGCATGTGAGCAACTCTTTCATCAGACTAACCAAGGTCAAACCCTGATTCAAAAAGTTTCACTGTTAATAAACATACCACCTGATTCTTTAGGAAATAGACTGATAGCTTTAAGAGAGTGAGAATAAAAATGAGAGAGAAGATTGGTTTGGTTTTATTGCATATCAACCATTGTAGGTTATTTAATGCCAAATCTGGTTTATTCATATACATTAGATATATATGATTTATAAACATGTCAACAAAGTTAAATAGTTCCAAGTATTGCTATGTATCACTAACACCAGTCATTTGTTTATACACAATTCAATGATCAAACAGATCTATTTCAAATAATTTAGCATAAGTCAAAGGTAAATGGTTCCAAGTATTGCTATGTACCACCAACAATTCAATTAAACATTAGGCATTTGTTTACACAATTAAATCAAACAGTTCTTTTTTAAACAATTCAATTTAGCATAAGTCATTTGTTTTCACTCAATTTAAATGATAAACTTCTATTCCACCCATTGATAGGACTATTAGGTGCTACCACTCTAGGCCAGAGTGGATCTGGGAGTCAATGAGAGTCCTTCCTTATTTTACAAGGATACGTGTAATTGTATCTATAAAAAAATGTTGACTACCTTGTATGAAACAAAAAGCTTTATTTATAAAAACATATACAAGAAGAATATTGCCAGGCCAATTCATTTTTTTGCTAAAGTGGGCTGCTGCCAATGAAATATTGGAATTGATGTTTCTATTTTGCAGATTAGGTTATAACAATATATGAACACAGATTTATAATAAAAATATATCGACACAACCTTCACATCACAAAGGTTTAGACTTCAGATGATTATTGCTTCTCTCAATAATGTTTCAAAATTGTTTTAAGCTTTGAATATGTTTGTCCAGACAGTACACAAAAATAGGCTTACTTTTTAGAGTGAACTCATCAGTGATTTTTTTTAAAAAATATCTAACACCTTAAACAATTTAATAATCAAGAGTAAATTCTACCTTTGATTGTTAATTTCCAGTAGATAATAAATTTCAAAAACTATTATCAACAGGTAATTTTTTTATACATAAATCTGATCCAAACAAGATTATAATACCATAGTCCCATAATAGTTCTTTCACTTAGTTGTTACATTTGCATATAAATTTCATACACTATTATAGGACAGAGAAATTATCTCTCAAGCTGTTTTATGGAAAAAAAATCTTATAAACAAGTAATAAACAGAATAATTCATGGATTGAACCCTTTGAATATGCTTGTCCACACACTTCACAAAAATATGGTTTCCCATTAGAAATCATTCATAGGTGATTTTAAAAAAGATTTCAACTCTAAAACACTGATTTACACACTTTATAAGGATATAGAAATTTCCCAATATATCTTTAAATGTGAATCCTTTGAAAATGCTCCTCCACACCATTCACAAGTATAGCATCTTTTACTCGCAATAATTCATTTGTGTGATTTCATTTCTGAAATTAATGAAAATGTTTCTTTTGCATGTGTATTCTTAAAGTAGAACTCTGTGAAAATGCTGATGTACATACCTCACAAACATATGCTTTCTCTTCAGCATGTGTTAGCATGTGTCTTTTTAAATTTGAAGAAAATGATGACCCACACACTTCACAGATATAGGGTTTCTCTTTCGTATGTGTTCGCATGTGTTTTGTTAAAGTAGAACCATCAGAAAATGCAGATCCACACAAATTGCAAGAAAATGGCTTTTCTCCAGTATGAGTTCGCATGTGTCTTTTTAAATAGGACTTAACAGCAAATGCTGATCCACACACATCACAAATATAGGGTTTCTCTCCAGTGTGTGTTCGTATATGTCTTTGTAAATCACTATTCTCTAGAAAAGCTGATCCACACACTTTGCAAGAATATGGTTTCTTTCCAATGTGCATCCACATGTGTCTTTTTAAATGTGAACTTGTTGAAAATGCTGTTCCACATTCTTCACAAATACAGGGTTTTTCTCCAGTGTGTGTTCTCATATGTAATTTTAAAGCGGAACTCTGTGAAAATGCAGATCCACACACCTCACAAGAATATGGTTTCTCTCCAGTGTGTGTTCTCATGTGAACATCTAAATGTGAACTCTGTGAAAATGCAGATCCACATACTTCACAAGAATATGGTTTCTCTCCGGTGTGTTTTCGTATGTGTCTTTGTAAATATAACTTCTTTGAAAATGCTGATCCACATATTTCACAAGAGAAAGTTTTTTCAGAAGAGTAACTTTTCTCTCCAGTGTGTATCTGAACATGTGTTTGTAAATTTGAACTCCGAGAAAATGCTGATCCACAGACTTCACATGTGTAGGGTTTCTCTCCTGTGTGTATTCGCTTGTGTCTTTTTAAATCTGAATTCTTTGAGAATGCTGAATTACACACTTCACAAATAAAAGGCTTTTCTCCAGTGTGGGTTCGCATATGTATTTTTAACTGTGAACTATAAGAAAATTCAAATCCACACACTTCACAAGAGTAGGGTTTCTTTCCAGAATGTTTTGCCTTATTTTTCAAGTCATTTTTCCTTGCACACATTTTTGTTCAAATGAAAGTTTTCTAAATTGTTTGATTACTTATATAAATTTAGATATGTTAATTTACAGATTTTTCAAAAATTAGGACATCAGTTTGTGCATGTAACTGTTTCAAAATGAAATTCATGAAAATTCAAATCTATATATTTCACAAGAATATTCTCTCTCTCCAATGTTTGTTCCCATGATTGTTTTCAAATAAAACCTACCCAATTAATCTGTGCTACGTTTCAACTGAGGCTGCATTTGTTATTACTAAATTGACTTTTCAACTGATGAAATGTTACATGTTTATTTTTAAAGAAAAATTTCTTGTACTTAGTTCAGTATTCACATATGGT
>OY757908.1:38433377-38620877 GCA_963585895.1 Sepioteuthis lessoniana | reverse complement strand
TTTCCTTTGTTTTTATTTTCAAATATCAACTTTGACAGAATGTCAGGGATCAGTTCGACGTTTTTTAAAAATATTTTTTTATAGAAACTCATTTGTTTCGTTTTATTATCTCCCTTTTAGTAGCTATTTTATTAGTTTCCAGTAGTTAGTTCGATCCTAGTATTTGTCTGTAAAATACGCATGCGTATGCGATATTGGTCAAAGCAAAAATGTCCATTTCAACATAATCATGACACTGCATTGAGTTTTTTCCGAGTTAGGAAATGTTCACTTACTTTTTTGGAGTTTGAGTCCCTTTTTTTTTCTTTTTCTGATCGACAGTTTCTTCTCGTCTTCAGTTTTATAACCAGTAAAGACAAAACAAGACCAACACCTTCGAACCGTTAATTGAGACTGACTTTATTTTCGTAGTTATCTTTGGGCATGCGCAAATAGTCTCTTCTGTTTTGTCCTTTCTTTCATAGTCCTTGTTTCAGCTTAAAGGTTTTCTTTTAAATTAGTAGTTTTTTATAATGAGATTTTCATAGTTATGATTGTAATTAGACAGTGTGACACTGGAAATAAACATAGCTAATAAATTTCGGTGGTTATTACCGAATGTGATTACCTTTCGCTATCATGAATATTTGTCTCCGCAGCCTCTCTATCCACTTTTAGCGGCTAAATAATTAATCAAGAAGAAATGTGGTTTCCATTTTGGGAATAGTAGATTTCAATTATTCGTGCCCTGTGCCGAGACGAGACCACCGAAAGGTCTGTTCGATTCAGCTCAATGACAAAAAATCTAATATAACTAAGGTTGCTGATAATGAATGATTGTGGGCTTTTTTAAAAGTACTTATGGAAATTCCATTAATGAAAAGAAACGAAAGTAAGCAAGGATTTGATTTTTACCTTAGACCTTTATTAATTAAAACAAGTAAAGAAGAAACAAATCATTTGTAGATTTTTTAAAAGTTTTTATTTTAATTATTTTTTCGTAAAATTACAATATTGTCAATACTTTTTCATTGCATTAAAAAAGAAAAAAAAAACTGGATTACTTTAGAGTGAACTTAATTCAATATTTTCTTAAAGTAATTATTGTACGTTTTTTCATTTACGTTAAATTAGAATACTGAAACTCCTTCTCATTATTTTGATTATGTAAAATGATTTGAAAGCTATTTTCTTTAAAATATATTTGGCATTGTTTTAATTTGCGTGTTTTATTTTCATTATTCTGTATCGTTACAATATTGACATTTATTGTGCTGAAAATATTCTTGCTCGCGGGAATATCAAGAATCTATATACTTGAATATAGCTATTCTGTTATTAAAAAAGAAAACAAACTATTTGACAATAAATAAATTAGAAACAGCAAATTAATTACTTAAAGACAAGCTAATGAATAAATCAAAAATATACAATAAATTATTCAAAAACAAAAAATGAATTTAAATAAAAAATAAATAAATTAAAAACAAACAAAAATTAGGAACAAACGAACAATGAATGAATAAATAAATAAATAAACGAACAAACGATGAATGAATGAAAAATAAATTCATTAATAAAAAAACAATTGATGAAAACAAACGAACTTTGAAAGAATGAATAAAAATAAATCAAAAATAAATAAATCAAAAACAAACTAAGTAAAAACTACAATTGATAAAAACAAACAGAAAAATAAACGAATGAAAGAAACTATAAAAAAAAATTAAAAAGAAACGAACAAACAATTAAAAAGACAATAAATAAATAAAAGCAAATAATAAGTAAGTTTAAAAAACAATGAATAAATTCCGAATAAATAAATGAAACAATAGATAATAAACAAACAACAAGTAAATAAACAATCTATAATAAACTATCAATGAATAAATAAACAATAAATAAATTAAAAACAAACATATAACTAATGGGTAGAGACCGTTGTTCAATCCCAGTTCGAGTCATACCAAAAATCATACTCAAAAAATGGTACTTGATATCTCTTTGCTTAACACTCTGCATTATAAGGTACGTATCAAGGGTAAATCCAGGGAAAGGAGTAGTGCCCTGGACTTCATTTCGGTGTAGTAGTTTTACTTTACTTATATTAAAAATAAGCAATAAAGAAATAAAAACAATCAACAAATGAATTTTAAAAATAAATAAATAACAAACAATAAATAAATAACAAAAAAAAAAATTAAAAATTAATATATAAAAACAAACATTAAATAAAAACAATAAATAAAAACAATAAATTAAAAAAAAAAGAGCAATGAATAAAATAAGAATTAACAATAAATAAGAATAAAACAATAATTAGTTTTTAAAAAAGAACAACGAATGAATTAAAAATAAACAATAAATAAATGAAAATCAATATATAAACAAACAAAAACAATGAATAAATAAAAAAAAAGTAATAAAAAAGATAAATAAATGAATAAATAAAACCAATACATAAATAAATGAAGTTAACAATAAATAAATAAAAAAAGAAACGAACATACTTTGAATAAATTAAAAATTTAATTAAAATTTTTTTAAAAAATTGAATTAAAAATAAACAATAAATAAATAAAAAAAAATAAATAGATAAAAATAGACAGTAAATAAATTAAAAACAAACGGAAAAGCAATGAATAAATTAAGAATAAACGATAAATGAATAAAAAAAATTAAGTTAAAAACGAAAGAACAATGAATCAATTTCAAAAGTATAAAATAACTAAATAATAAATAAAAACAAACAATAAATAAATGAATATATTGAGTGTCCTTAGAATTCGTCAAATATGATTCGTTGATGTTCTTAAAACGCCTTGATAGGGGGTCGCGGCTATTTCTACTGGTCCAGGAAAACATTCAACCACAGAGTAGTCGTTTAACCCCTCCAAAATAAAATCTAAAGTTACCCCTGTCTTTTCCCTTCCGTCCTTAATTCCTTTTACAGCTTTGACAAACAAAAAAGATAAACAGTAAAGGGACAAGAAAAAGGAGTCTGATACAAACCACAGAATCTCCCAACTATTTACTAATATCACGATATATCACCCAGCTAATCCGTATCTGTAATTTAAAACGTGACAAAATATTTTTTCAAATAGATATCCTAAAACCTTAAGAGTATTATTGTATAGGATATTTGAACATAATTCATAACAAATGAATTAAAGAGTGGTCCGTTGGGTAGAATGTTCACCAATGGCTCATGAGACCGGGGCTCATGAGACCGGGGTTCAGTCCCAGGTTGAGTCATACCAAAGACTCAGAAAATGGTGATTGATACCTCCTTGCTTACCACTCAGCATTTATAAGGTACGTATCAAGGGTAAAGTAGAACAATCCAGGAAAAGGAGTAGCGCCCTACACGTCGATGTGGTAGCTATTGAAAAAGGAGACATCGGGTCGATCTCGATAGTGATCGCAAACTCTGTACTTTACTTGTGTTCTAAAAATAAGAGAAATTTTGTATTGCAACTAAATAACTCTTTTTTTTCTATCTTGTGGTGAAGTTCTAGTTCTGGAGTTTTGAGGATTGTGAAGTATAAGGCGCACATGAAGATTTATCGTGGTAATTGTTAATTGTTGGGAAATTCTGTGGTTTATATCTAACTCCTTTTTATTCAGACTCCATTCACTGGTTATGTTCTTTTAGTTTGTAAAAGGCGCAAAAGAATTAAGGATGGAAAAGGAAAAAAGACAGAGATACCTTTAAAACCCGGTTTTCATTTTCGGGATTTAACGACTATTTCGTCGTGGGAATGTTTTCCTGAACCAGGGGAAGTAAACGCGCTCCCCAATCAAAGCCTTTGAAGAATACGAACCAGACACGCGGGACACTGCTGGAGAAGCAAGGACGAGCTCATAAGCGATGTACTCCTGTGGACCCCCACATATGGATGTGCATGTAGAGAAGAGGAAAATCTCGTATTTTGTTTTGGCGCGCTATTTAATTCAACACTGAATTTCACCCAATCAGGATGACATATCCTATTCAGCCCGGACCTTCATTTCCGGCTAGCAAAACGGGTGAGCGGCCAAACACACTCTCTTCGGCTTGAGACGGTGACCAGAACGGACGTGTCTCTGGTCGCCCCTGCTTAGCGATGCTTTTTAGCTAAACAAGCCACCCAGTGTGGACATATCACCGTGGCTTTAACCCTAGCAGCAGCAACATGGACACTCAGCGAGGGAACCTTCTAATTTATGGATTCTTTGCGTCTAATATATTTTAGACCAAGGAATCCCAGTTGAATATGAATTAGATACGTTCAGCATGCCTTCCACAAGCACCACAAAAATTTACTATGTCGATCCGAGCGCCACTTCGCTCTCGACACACCTAGCTCTCATTTCACCTCTGGTCCACATAATGGAGATAACGCCTACTCTCCCCTATTACCAGACACAAAAAACTACACGGTGACCTTGAATACTTCCCTCACACGTCCAACGACACGCTGCCATCTCAACATCTAGCTAAGCCATTTCGTCTCAAACATCCAATAAGCCTAAACACCACAAGTCTTGCAGCACCAAGAAAAAACCGCCTCAAAGCCGCAAATAAAAACTTTCGTTTGTGTATTGTTAAAGCAATAGTCTCGTAATACATTTGTGTGCCTAAAAATCACCTGTGTTGTCTTCCAAACCGCGATAAATTGGTGACCCCGATTGGCACTTTTTGAATGGCGAGACAAATAAAAACTATTCATAACAACACCTTTCGACCTACTTCATCTTCAACCAACCTTTATATGCCTTACCACACTCGGAGAGGAAACGATACAACGTAAACAAACATACGTTACACCCTTTTCCTCGCTAAACCAAACATCACTAAAATTAACCTTCTGATAACAAACATAGCCTTACGAACATGCATCATTCCACCACGAAAGAAAAAAACCAACGAAACATAAAAAAAAATTTAAAAAAAAAAAAAAAAATTTTCAAATTACCCCGCCGAACTATCTTCAAGGACAATCCAAAATGGACGTAAAATACCAAACGTGGAATTTTTTTTTTTTTTCAGCAAAACTATCAACACACTTTTTCACTTCCCAACTCGCAAAATAGGTAACTTTTTAACTTTCACTCACCCTACTCCTATTTTGTTTTCTTCGGCAACGTGGGTTATCTCTCCCACTACCTCACTAAACCATCAACTGCTGCTATAAATTCCAGAGGACCCCAAAAAACTCACACTACTCCTCTGAAATATACAGCTAATTCTGTATGCCACCTTCTCGGCTCATGAACTTTTTTCTCAGTGACATTTTGTTTTTAAAAAAAAAACGTACCACGAGGTACACACAAAAAAGAACTGAACAGGACACTTTGCCTTTTTTTATTAATTTGTTTTTGCTCGTTTTTTTTATGTATGTATTTTTCATTGTTTGTATCTTGCTCTTTCGTGTAGTGAGATTCGTGGCTCTTTTCTTTCTTTTCCCTTCTCTTACAATTTTGTGTATCGAATATCAGGTACTCCATACCTGAAATTCTGGGGCCAACCTATGTAGAGAAGAGGAAAATCTCGTATTTTGTTTTGGCGCGCTATTTAATTCAACACTGAATTTCACCCAATCAGGATGACATATCCTATTCAGCCCGGACCTTCATTTCCGGCTAGCAAAACGGGTGAGCGGCCAAACACACTCTCTTCGGCTTGAGACGGTGACCAGAACGGACGTGTCTCTGGTCGCCCCTGCTTAGCGATGCTTTTTAGCTAAACAAGCCACCCAGTGTGGACATATCACCGTGGCTTTAACCCTAGCAGCAGCAACATGGACACTCAGCGAGGGAACCTTCTAATTTATGGATTCTTTGCGTCTAATATATTTTAGACCAAGGAATCCCAGTTAAATATGAATTAGATACGTTCAGCATGCCTTCCACAAGCACCACAAAAATTTACTATGTCGATCCGAGCGCCACTTCGCTCTCGACACACCTAGCTCTCATTTCACCTCTGGTCCACATAATGGAGATAACGCCTACTCTCCCCTATTACCAGACACACAAAACTACACGGTGACCTTGAATACTTCCCTCACACGTCCAATGACACGCTGCCATCTCAACATCTAGCTAAGCCATTTCGTCTCAAACATCCAACAAGCCTAAACACCACGAGTCTTGCAGCACCAAGAACAAACCGCCTCAAAGCTGCAAATAAAAACTTTCGTTTGTGTATTGTTAAAGCAATAGTCTCGTAATTCATTTGTGTGTCCAAAAACAATAGTGTTATCCACAAAAACCGCTATATGCAAAAGCAGGACGACCAGCACGAACTTACATACAGCAACTATGTGAGGACACAGGATGTAACCCTGAAGACCTGCCGGAGGCGATGAATGATAGGGAGAAGTGGCGAGAGAGGGTCAGGGATATCCGTGCTGGCGGCACGACATGATGATGATGATTTTGGGCAAATTGCAAGTTTTGGGGCTCATCATGTGTCTCTGTGTTCAGTGGATACATTTAGTAGAGGCTGCTACTAGTCGAAGATACAACGCGCAGATAAGCCATCGGGCCTTAACAGGTACGTGCGTTCCCACTGGCAACCGAGAGAAAAGAGGTAAGTCGTTTCAGTCGAGTTGGTAAAGGCGTCTTAGAAAGAGCTTCTCTTTGGTGCCAGGAAGCTCCTCTTTTGTGGCAAGCGCCGATTTCACTTTTAGTCAGAGGCCTCCCGGGAAACTTACTTATGCACTTTTTTAGTTGTCTTTTTTATTTATTATTTAATCTCTTAAGTACACCTTTATTGCCATTACTCCCAGGTCCATTCTGATCTGGTGTGGTCGAACCTGTTAGGGTTCCAGCTCTTGGTCAAATTGATCTGTTTGCAAATTATTTGTATTTGATTGGAATACTTGATATATAACCTTATGCACTGATATATAACCTTATGCACTAAAAAAAAATATGTAAATATAAAATGAACGTAGGTCGATAAGTTCTAGGCTTGAAATAACTCCAGACGAATTGAAATGCCATTAAAATCAATCAATAAGTATAACCTTTTCCCCTCTTTATTTTTCTGAAACAATAATTTACATAAGATAATTCAACAGATTTTAACTACTTACTTTCACCAAGAAGTGGGTCAATGACTAGCAGGGTTCGAGCCTCGGCTCGTTCCCGACCTTCCCCTCCCCTTTATCCCCACTTTAATTGGCCTTCGGGCTTTTCACCTTGTGTCAAGTCCTGTCTGATGGGAGGTGGCGAAAAATACACACTTCCACCAAGTTTAAAATGTTTTACTTCAGTTATCTCCCTTCAACTTCACATTTTTCTTTGCAGAATTAGCGTATCGTAAAAAAATGATTCGTGTTTTATAAAAGAAGAAAACTTCCACTTGAATTATTTGATTTGATAAATTTTTTTACTGCTTTTCCTTTCATTTCTTTTTCACTGGATGATAAACTGTACAAAAGGAAACTAAAAGGTAAGTTCCAGATATGATTGTGCTTCTTTTTTTTTAAAAAATAAACTGAAAAATGTGTTTCTTTACGTAAATAAACTGAAAAAATAATTGTTTAATCTGTAATTTAATTGAGTATTTTGATAATTTATTTTAGATATTTAGATATTCGCTGTGTTAGGTTTATTTTTAGTTACAAGGATTTTTTTTAATAGTGAATATATATGTGCATGTGTGTCTATCGAGGAGATGTAATTTCCTTATCTGCAGATAAAATAATTTTTCGCTCGGACGTGTGTTTTGTTTTGTTTTGATTTTAAACAAAATTAATCACAGTTTGATTTCAATCATCATAATGTCACGCTGCTTGCACGGATTTTCTAGACTCTCACTCGCCATTCGTCTCTATCTTCCATCCCTTCTGGCAGGTCTTCTAGACTACATCCTGTGTCCGTATAGAACTGTTGTTGATAAGTTCTCGTTGATCGTCCCACACTTGCATGTCTTTGTGAAAGGGTCCATAGGAGAACGTCGCTTATGAGTTCATCCTTTCTTCTCCAGCACTGACCCCGCATGTCTTGTTCGTCTATTTAGATGGTTTTAGAGATGGGAAGTAGGTAGCCGTACATCTGATGTTTTGTGGGATGTTGCTTCGAGGATTTGTTCAATATAGCTGGTAGCATTCTAGTGCAGTTACCGTCTAGCCTTTTCTCTATACGCTTTGTCAGCGTCTATGTGATACTATTTACCAACCCCTCCGCTCGGGCAGGATATGACACAAGGTCAATTTTTAAGCGGAGTTTATCAGGTTTGAATTCAGAGTTTTCCTTCTCCTAGACTAGTTGCCTAACCAAGGCTGAGGAACCTAGTCTGTCCTACTATTTACCCATAGCTGGAGGGAGAATAACTGGATTCATACCTTTCCCAAGGGTATTAGTGCTATGTGAAATGCAATCAGTCTCGTCCAGGATTTGAACTCGTGTTGCCGTGTCCATTTCCTACGACGATAACGACTACACCACGGGTACCTCCAGCGTCTATTTGATGCACCCGTATAAGAGACTTTGCACAACGTGGAAGAATTTGCCTGAAATAAATGTTGAATATTTTTTTCAAATGAAATATTAAAAATCGTTGCATTACTGACAACCACAAAAATAAGTTAAATTTTTACCCTTTAAACCATCGGATTTTAGCGAAAACGTGAAACCAAATTAGTAGGAGAAAAAAAAATTGGCCAAAGTTAGTGCCTCCCACCACAAAGTGTGTCTTATTTTCATTTTTTTTTCTGCTGAAACCAGGGCGCTTTTTTTTATTTCAAGTTTTTCATCACTTAAAAAACAAAATTCCCCTCACAATTTTTTTTTATTTGACACACTATATTTTTATTTTATTGCGAAAAAAATATCCCCACCCCAAAAAAGCTTAGTTAACACCTCCACCATCTCCATCTAATTTCCCTACAAAAAATGAAAAAAAAAAAACATTGGTTACACGTCCCTTTGTCGCTATCTCTGATCGTCAGTGATGCTTGCTAGTGTGTACCAGAAAAATTACTAACGTTAGTAATATTTGAAACCATTTATTTAGTTAGTTAAAAAAATAATGTTACCTACAAACTATTCATTTACAAATCATATATATTTAATATATATGTATATAAACAGAATTTGGCATTAAATAACTTTCAAGGGTTGATATGCCATAAAACCCAACCAATCAACCATATATATATGTATAAAGAGGATTAGGCATTACATAACCTGCAAGAGTTGATATGCCATAAAAACCAATCTATAAACAATATATATATATATATATATATATATATATATAAACAGGATTTGGTATTAAATCGTCCCCAAAAGTTGATTTTCCATTAAACCCAACCAACCATAAATATATATATATATACATATATATATAAGAGGATTCGGCATTTAAAAATCTACAAGAGTTGATATGCCATAAACCCAACCAATCAACCATATATATATATATATAAGATTTGGCACTAGATAACCTACAAAAGTTAATATGCCATAAAAACCAATCAACGAACAATATATATATATATATATATATATATATATATATATATATATATATATATATATATATATATATATAAAACAGGATTTGGCATTAAATAACCTATAAAGGTTGATAGGCCATAAAACTGAATCAACCAACTATATATATATATATATATATATATATATATATCATTTCAAGAAAAAAAACAATATTTGATCACATTAGGATAATAAATTTATTTCTATCCTGTTAAGAGCATAGATATGAATCAAAGACTCTAAAATAATTTTTAACTGGACTTCATCAGATCCATTTGGAAAAAAAACTATTATTTCCTCTATGAATTTATTTACATTGAGTCTCTACCAGGAATATTTAAATATTTGAAATTTGAATAATTTATTTGTCCTGACAGAATTATTCCCTACTCCAGATTTAATGGATTGAAGAATACCTTATATATATATGTATGTTTTAACAGGATTTGGTATTAAATAATTTACAAGTGTTGATATGCCATAAAACACATCCAACTAACCATATATTATATATATATATGTTTAAACAGGATCTGGCATTAAATAACCTCCAAAGTTTGATATATTGCAAAAAACAACCAATCAACTATATATAATATTTATCTATCTATACATATATAGATATTATATATGATAGATAGATGTGGGTTTGGTTTCTTTTCATGCTAATTTTTTATCCTTTCTGATGGCCACTTTTTTAATAAAATGTCATCTGGGCTAACCCTCTTTATCTAGAATTATCCTGAAGATCTGTTAGGTGAAATCTGGGTTGATTGTTTCTGACTCTTTTAGGTATTCTATATATATATATCTATATATGCATGTTCAAACTTCGGAAAAAATATCTATAATTTTACATCTGTTGACCTTAATTATTTTATAATATGATAGTTGACTAGCAGACTTGTTAAAGAAATCATAATTTTGAAATCTTGGTGTTTTTATGTCGTCATAATGAGTGAATATACATGGAGGAAGAATGACTATAACACTTTATTCTCAAAAGGGATTTAAGCTTCTGTGGTATGAGAGACAGACAGACAGGAAACAGACTACTATATTGACCCATAACTTCTTCTCTTGACCATACCACAATGTGCTATCATCAAGACCCCTCTTAGCAACTCTTCTGCTTCTTGGCCAGAAGTACTCAACCAGAGGCCACTCTAAGTGACTGAAAGGTGGGTCTTGACTCAAGACTCACACTGACTCTGTGGGCATCTGCATATATCATTTCATAATGCCTACAACTTCCAATAAACCACATCACTGCTTCTGCTTATTTACACAGGTGCATCCTGTTCAGAAAAATCTCTGATCGATGGCTCGGTCAAAGGTCAATATCCAACAGTGTGACAGCAAGGTCTTGTGATTAACCCCTTGTATAATTCATTGTGTCCACAAAAGTATATCAGATCCCTTGTGTGGCATGGTCATTTATTTCTCCTGTAATCAAGAACTGGACAAAATCAGCATTTTATCATTTCATCTAAATTCAGAGAAAAAATTATCGTATAGGTAGGTCTGTTGTTTGTATCTTTTGAGTTTGTCTTCCTTCACCTGTATCTTTTGGTTTATTTCTTCAAATTTTATTGCCAGTCTTTCTCCCTCAAAGTATCCTTATATCGAATTTTCTTCTGTTTTGTTTTCTAGATTTTATTATTATTGTTTTCTTGTTCTTAAGGAAGGGGTGTCCTCATGGTGTAATGGTTAAAGCGATGGACTTCGGAATTGTAGTATGTGAATTCGAAGTCTAGTCACGCTATTACGTTCACTTTTGGACAAATACCCTTGGGAAAGGTATGAACCCTCTTATCCTCCCAGCTATGGGTTAAATAGTATCACTACTGTTCTTCTAGAAAGCTGACTTTGGCATTAAATAAACTACAAAGGTTGATATGCCATTAAAACAAAGAAACCCAACCAAACCTGTTCTTAAGTTATTTCTATTACTGGCAGCAATAATAAAGCTCCTGAACTGCTGCATCCACACAGTACTCAATGTTGGTGAATCTGCTTCCTCCTCCTCCTCCTGTTTTTTTTGTATTGAATATCAAGTAAAAAACTTTTCTCTACTGACTATAACTTTTTTTTTTATTCACATTCCAGAAGAATAAAAAGACAAGTTTTTCAATTATATTCATTTTAATCATTTCTTTCTGAACAACAATCATATATAAATTCTAATGCATAGTCAGGATTTTATTTAATAACTTTCCTCATTTTTTTCACAGTTATTTTGATGGAAAACAAGTGGACTCATCTTATGGATATGAGTATTTTCTAAAAAAAAGTTATCATCAATTGAAGTTACATATGAATAACAAGAAGAACATGTGAAATGTATTGATTGAATTTTAAAGTGTTTATTAAATATTTTAAAAGATTCCCTAAAGATAAATCATTTTTGGATTCAGTGTATGTTTTTTAGAGTTTGTCAAAAAATAAACATGCAGTCATACCTTTATGAGAAACTATAGTTTCCTAAGTTGTATGACTTTGTATTTATCATGAGTTCACATATTCAAACATTCACTGGAATAAACCGCTTCTATTGTTAAAAGTGGTAGTTAGCATTTTTGAATTTTTTAATCTAAAAATACATATGCAAGCACACACTGGAGAGAATCCATGTTACTGTGAAGTGTGTGGGTTAGCATTTTTACAGGCTTTCAAATTAAACGAACACCTGACAACACATACTGGAAAAAACCCATTTGTATGTGAGGTATGTGGATCTGCATTTTCTGTGAATTCTTATTTAAAAACACACATGCGAACACACCAAGAGAAACCTTATTCTTGCAAATTGTGTGGATCATCATTTTCAGAAGGTTCATTATTGAAAAAGCACACACGAATCCACACTGGACTGAAGCCATATTCATGTAAAGTGTGTGGGTCAGCATTTTCAACAAGCTCCCATTTAAAAAGACACATGCTTACACACACAAGAGAGAAACCATTTTGTTGCAAAGTATGTGGATCATCATTTTCACAGAACTCATATTTAAAAAGACACTTGAAAGCACATGCTGGAGAGAAACCTTATTCTTGTGAAGTGTGCAGATCTGCATTTTCAGAGAGTTCTAAGTTGAAAGAGCATATTCGAACACACACTGGAGAGAAACCATATTCTTGTGAAGTGTGTGGGTCAGCATTTTCAGTGAGTTCAAGTTTAAAGACACATATGCGAACACATACAAACGAAAAACCTTATTCTTGTGAACTGTGTGGATCAACATTTTCACAGAATTCTCATCTGAAAAGACACATACGGACACACACTGGAGAAAAACCATATTCTTGTGAAGTGTGTGGTTTCGCATTTTCACACAACTCCAGTTTAAAAAGACATATGCAAATTCATACTGGAGAGAAACCTTAACTTTGATAAATATGTGAATAAAATTTTCAGAGTATTAATCTTTAAAAACTTGTGAATACACACTGTCAGAGGAATTCCTTCTGGGATAAAAAACATTATCCTCTAAAATTTGTGGATCTGTATTTCCAGAGAGTTTTTATGTGGACATGCACTGATGCAAATTCTTATTTTAGTCTGGTTTTATATTCTCAAGCTTTTCATAATTCTACTGACACATGCAAATTCACATTATTGATAATTTTATATTAAAAGTATATATGCAAATGCACACTGAAGAGAAACCTGTTACAGAATAACAAATATACATAGATGTTATATTCCACAAAGTACAAAGGGACTCCCTTGTTTCCAATGTGAAAAGTTTCTTTTTGATCGCAACATTTCATACATACTTGTGTCATAGAGATGCTATCAGTTTTATGCATGCGAGACAAATGAACAAAAAACTAAACTTCGATTTCTTCACCTCTAATGAGATCTTTGACCCTAGGGGTTGTCATAACTTCGACCCTCTGCTCCTGACTCATGCCTGCCCTAACTGACTTAACTTCCGAAAATCTCTGGCTTGTATAATATATTAATGTTATAATATATTAATTACCTCATCCTCTAATGATATAAGAACACATGTGGTTAAATCTTTTTCTATACTCAATAGCTAAATCAACTGTCATTGAATTCAAAATGTATGTATTTTAAACATCCGACCTACAACAATGATTTCAGAATCAAACCCCAATTATGACAGGCTGACTGTTGTCCCATTCCTTCGACATGTGCACACATATGACCTTCGCAACTTACACTTCCATTCAAAGTTTTTAGTTAACTTACGATTTATCACTACAAATAAATTAACTAATATAATTACTTATCATACTTAATAATATTACAAACCCTATTCCTGTAATGTATATGAAAATCCATTCCAATTTGAAACAGCACATACATTGTCATACTGAGAAGAGACCATATTGTGACATGTAGATATATTTATAGAATTTTGCTCTAAAAGTATATGTTGAGATGTAGGAGAGCAGTCAAAATACGAAGGTGAGTCAAAAGTTTTTAAATATTTTGGTACTGTGCAGTACAATTCAGCATTTCCAGATGCTTTTGTTGTGGTTGTGAAGGTAACAAACCGTATGGAACTGTGAGAAGCCAAGCTCGCTTGATACTCTTTGAGTGCTATTTGCTGGATTTGCCTCTATGGCTTGGAGAGCAATGTTGAAATCCATAGTTTTAGGTCAATCTGACTTTACCATAAAGGTTCTTGTAACCTGTGCAAAATTTCTTGAACCATCTGGTTATTATTCTTTGTGCACAACAATATTTTTAGTTGTTCCTATGACTTTGTGGCCGAGTTTGAATGTGAAAATCATAAGTTCCTGAAGTAGACTATTTTGCATGTTTATCTGTGTGGCCCTCAAATCACTCATGGAGTGAAACAATGCACGTGTCAGCATACCAATTACTATGATACTACCAACTATAGTAAATACCAAAGTACTGCTTTGGTCACATGATATTCACGTCACAAGCTAGCATGTACCAAAATATTTAAAAACTTTTCACTCACCTTAGTTTTCATATTTCTTCAGGTTTATGTGTCAGAGAAATTTTCTTCTTGAGAAATGACATTTGTAATAGCTTTTGGAAGCAATCAAAGAAAAAAGAATTCCATCCTTTTTCATTTGTTGACATTGTGATATTTTTTGGATTATATCTCTCCTATTTATAAAGAATAAAAATATTTTTCCAAATATTGCTGTTTTAAATCTTTTTTTATTTACTGAACATTTTTGAAATTAAATCAAGTTTTTGTATTTTCTAGTTTTTAAATTAGATTTTAACAAGGAGGTACTTGTGGTGTAATGGTTATCATTATTGGAAGTGGACAAGATGACCCAAGTTCAAAACCTAGACAAGGCTGTTTACGTTTCACATCGTACTAATACACTTGGGAAAGGTATGAAACCAACTATTCTCCCTCCAGATATAGGCAAATAGTAAGGCTGACTAGGCTCTTTAACCTTGATATGGGAAGCAATTTAGGAGAAGTGAAACTGAATTAAAACCAGTTGTAGACCGAAAGAGGGATAGGCTTTGCCTGGGTATTCTTGTCCAAGATAGTTTTGGACACAATAAGGGATTTTTTATGGTTGTGGTTAATTGTTGTTGGTATTGTTGGGAGGTTTTCATGTTTTTGTCTGACTTATTTGTCTTCTTACTCCATCTTACATTCACTTGTTATTTTTTTATGTTAAACTTGTAAAAGGAATTAAAGATGGAAGGAGAAAGACAGGGATACCTTTAGACCAGTAATAACCATTAGTAGGGGATGGTAATATTTTGGTGGAACATGCAATATTTTGGTATGGTTTGTTTAGAGACCAAGTAAATGGCCTTCTAAGCTTCCTTTATGTGAATTGCAGTAGAATTTTTAAAAATATAAGGATTAAATATTCCAGTGGGGAGGTATCAGAATTTTGGAAATATCCAAGGAAAAGTTGAATTAAAAAATCTACTTGTAAATCCATTGATAGTCCATATTTCTTTTATGATGGGGTGGATCTATTATTTACCTAAATTTCTGAGATGTAGCCTGATAATTTTATCGCTTAGAATACAGGGTGGAACGATAAAATTATCGTCCTAAAGAAAACAACACTACAGCTTTATTTTAAGACTTTTAATGAAAAAATCAATTCAGGCAACTTGATTATGTGGTAGAGCTGACATCTATTCAATGTAGCCACCTTCAGCCTCAATCACCACCTCGATACAGATCCGGAACTGGGAGCATGCCTTTTCTACAAGTGCTGGCGGGAGCTCGGCGAATACTCGGAGGATGGTGGCGATCAGGCTGGCTTTGGTGTTGTGGGAGGCCATGTTGGTGATATTCTCGACATATGACCAAACAAAGTAGTCCAGCGGGTCCAGGTCGGGGGAAGAGAAGGGCCAGTGAGAGAAGAGTACAAAGTCGTAGCACTCCTTCTGAAGCCAAGCCTGGGTCTCTTTGGATTTGTGGGCCGGCATCGAGTCCTGCTGCCACACCCAGGGTCTGCCACCGGCCACCTGATTGCACCAGGGGATTACCACAAACTTCAGCCCATCCAGGTACACTTTGGTGTTGACTTTCAAGCTGACTTCGAAGATATGATGTGGCCCTCACTTGAAACCACACCAAAGACCATAACCGTTGCCAGAAACTTTGTTTTCATCACCCTAGGCACGTCCCTGTTATTCGTGGCAATCCAGATTTGCAATTTGAGGGTGCTGGCAATGGTCCTGTTGTCATAACTTGGATCGGTAGAGAGCATGAGTTGTACAACGGCGCATCTCCAATCTCGCTCATTGAACATTGTGTCAATTTCAGATATGATAGAAGGCTCCTATCGCACTTGGGATTTGTACACAACTGGCCAACTAGTAGATGGTCTGCAACAAAAAAAGAAAACCGGTTTTCATTAAACAGAAATGGAATCATGTCGTCTTTTCTAGGGCAACAATTTTATCGTTCCACCCTGTATTTGGACTATTGTCTTTATCTTCATTCTTATACTCTAATTGTTTTGGCCAATATACTCTTTGGCCTTCTTTAAGTGTATTATATTGAACTTGGAAGCCCACACAGAACTTCAAATTGAACCTTTTATTTAATCAGGTACAAGTGTTACACTATAGTAAGTATTCTTTGTTATCTTACCTTTAGGTGGGATTGAACCTGGGACCTCGCGATGATTTCACTCAGAAACACTTTCAGACCACTGCACCATGTGTCCAGCAGATAGGAATACTTGAAGCTATTCAACTGTGTGCAAACTATTTGTATTGGGTTGGAATATTTGAAACCATATGACTGTGTGCAAAAAAACAGTTTTAAACTACTACACAAAAAATGTAAATATAAACACAATTCCCTTATTCTAAATATTACCGTAGACAGATTGACTGGTAAAAATTAATCAACCAATCAATCAAGGGAAGATGATAATATTTTCCATGAAAATTAGCATGTAAAATACTAGGTTTTACCTTGGTTTGAACACTGGCCACTAGTATATACTAAGCTTAAAAGCCACCAGTGTAGGACACTTATTCTTGGTTAGCAAGACTGGCTTATGTATGACACTAAATACAGACTTAGCTCTAAATGAAAGCATTTGTATGTGTGGTTGTGGGTTGGTCATGGGTATGCATATGCATATGAGTTAATATACATATGTGTGTTCATGTAGGCGTCCAGAAATAGGAGTGTTTGCCTCTCCATATATACAGATCAACCAGTGGACAGTCAGAAAGACAGGGTCAGTTGGTTACCAAAAGGCATGGGAGAGAGACACCAGAGGACAGGAAAAAGAGGGAATCTGCCTCCAGAAATAGAGGAACTGATGAAGGAAGAGAAACACAGAGAGGTGAGTCAGAAGAGACCTGCTAGTCAAAGAAGTAGTAGAAAATCGGTTATTAGACGAGAGATATACAGGGGTGGCTGAGAGAATAGAAACAGAAGAGATAGGAGTATGGAACCAGAGAAGGGAGGACCATAGATAGACATGCAGATAGGCTGAGTAGTTTATTTTTTAGTCAAGAGATTTCGTGAAAAAAAGGTCACACGAGCTTCTCCTCTCAAAAAATATTTATTCAACCTTTTGCATTTTTATCTTGTTTCTTTCTTTGAGGAATCATCCCAGAAGTGCATTTCAACTCAATCTGTAGAGGAAATCAACAGGGATCAGACGACCATGTGGCAGCAAGTGCATGCTTTGAACATTATATATATATATATATATATATATGTATATAAGTAAAGTTGGCGATCATGCTCAAGGGCGACCCGAAGGCTCCCTTTTCAATAGCTACTACACCAAGGTGTATGGGAAGGCACCACTCCTTTTCCTGGATAGTTACTTTACTGTTGATCTATACCTTGTAATCCTGAGACTTAAGCAAGGCGTCATCAAGTAGCATTTTTTTGGAGACTTGGTATGACTCAACCTATGATCGAACCTCGGTTTCCCGGACCACTAATGAACACTCTTCCCACTAGACCAATGGGCCAGTCTTCCACATATTAATCCTTAAGGGACTTGTATTTACTTCTGCTTGATTAATCTTCAGTAACAGGTGAAGTAATTGTGCAAATTTATTTGTAAATTTTCACTTTCAAGAAATTTCTGTTTATTTAAAAAAAGAAATGAAAATAGATTTCTATCATAAAGTTTAAGGATTCCTGTCATAGGATTTGCTTTTTTGAAAACGTTTAATCAAATTATGTTCTCTACTATTGTAAAAAATAAATAAGTAAAGTTAGAGACCTTAGTTGAGGGTTACCTGAAGGCTCCCTTTTCAATAGCTACTACTCCGAGGTGTAGGAGAGGGTGCTACTCCATTCCCTGGATTGCTCCACTTTACCCTTGATTCTTACCTTATAATGGTGGGGTGTCCTTGTGGTGTAATGGTTAAAGCGATGGACTGCGGAATCGTAGAAAGCGAGTTCGTACTCCAGTCGTGCTATTACGTTCATTTTCAGGCAAATATCCTTGGGAAAGGTATGAACCCCCTTATCCTCCCAGCTATGGGTTAAATAGTACCACTACTGTTCTTCTAGGAGAATGGCTTTGGCATTAAATAACCTACAAAGGTTGATATGCCATTAAACAAAGAAACCAAACCAAACTTTACCTTATAATGCTGAGTGTTAAGCAAGGCAGCACCAAGTACCATTTTTTGAGTCATTGGTATAACTCAGCCTAGGATTGAACCCTGGTCTCCTGAACCATTGGCAAACACTATAGCTTGGTTTTTAAGAAATATTCTACTTTTATTATATTGAATATATTATTTGTATTATTATTATTATTACTTTGCCCTGTAGAATATGCTGATTGCTTCTCTGCAGAGTGGTAAGACGCTCTGCTCTACAAGTTTCCTGTATATGGCACTAAACTATTTAATAATAAGACTTCAGTCCTGGGGTTCTGAGGAATGTGAAGTACCTTTTCATAGCCATTACTCCCAGTTCCACTCTGGCCCAGAGTTGTCGCACCTGACAGGGTCCTATCTATGAGTCAAATTTTACTGTTTGACATCTAAACAGAGTATAAACCAATGACATGCTAAATTCAATTGTTAGAAATAGAACTGTTTGACTATTTAACTGTGTTAACAAATGATTGATGTTTACTTGAAATGTTAGTGTGTCGTATAGTGGCTCATACCACATGACTTCTGGTATCGTGGAAGGGTAAAAGACGCTGTGTTTCTCGAGCACGCTGACTGAAACAGGCACATAGACAGAAGAGCTCTGAAAGACGTTGATCGGTAGAAGACCAACTTTGTTCGTAACACCTACAACAAGAGACTTATAATACTAGTCAGTCTGTACCACTTGAGTAAATAAACAATTAACTCTGTTTCACTATGTATCGTTTCCTTACCATGATACAACATAGTAATACATAGCAATACACGGAACCACTTAACTTTGTTGACTTATGTTTACAAATCATATATATATAATATACATGACTAAACCGGATTTGGCATTAAATAACCTACGAGGGTTGATTTGCGGTAAAACCAAACCAAACCAAACCAACAAAACCATCTGAAGTTATAGCTGGGACTTTGAGGAATGCTGAGTATCTTTTCAATGCCATTACTCCCAGGTCCACTCTGACACGGAGTGGTTGTAGCTGTTAGGTTACCCTCTATGAGTCAAATAGAAATATTCTATCATTTTTTTCTACTTGAAACCATTTAGATGTATACAAACAAATTATTGTTGAATTGAACTATTAGTATTACATATCATACATAGTTCTTGTTCATTTCCTGTTACATCAGAAAAATTCTGTTTTAAAATTTTCAACCCATAGGATTATTGAGTTTTTTTTTTAATCTTAATTGCTTGCAAAATATCTCAGCTCAAACATTGCTACTTTGAAGGAATTTTCTTTTATCGGCCAATGATACTTGGTAAAGCCTGGTATAAGTTACATTCTTTTCTGGTCTGGTAGAAGCAGTGATATGAACACACACTTCCTCAGCTGGAAATCTTTTTTTTTTTTTTTTCTTAGGCAAAAAATAGTTTGGTGACTAAGTTGAAAAAAAAAAAAGAAGGTCATTAGTATGTCAATAAGATCAATCTGGTTCAGTATCAAGAGATATCCAATGGTCCTGTTGGCTGGGGCTGTAGAACACAGTAACTGCTTCTCTGCTGAGAGGTAAGACTCCCCCAATGAGTGTCCTGGATATGACAGTAAACAATCCGATAGTGAGACTCCAATAATTTAGAGCTTTGGGGAATACAGAGAACCCTTATGAGAAATGTGCTCGATTAAAAAAAATATGCTTGATTTTAGGTTTTAAATTGCAACTACTAATACACGAAAAGTTAATAAAATTATCCAAATGCTAGTCACTATATAAAATACAATTCTACCGAAATTACTAGGTAGACTTTATCTATGCCTAACCCAAGAAATCTATCAGTAACTGTCAGGTTTGGTGAAGGGGGAGAGAAACGTATAAAAATAAAGGAGACAAAAAAGGGGCATGGGAATGCCAACTTTTGCTACCTGATAGAGAAGTGTGTCGATATTTCTTTAAAAAAAAAACAGTTCTCTTAAAATGATTTATTTCAAGAGAAATAAACGTGACAAAATTCAGCTTTGCATATTTTCCCCTATGCTTGTCAAAAACATTGAATCTTAAGTAACAAAAATAACATGCATTCAAGTAATGACGATATTATAACTAAAAAAAGAAGAGGGTATGAAAAATAACGACTGACTTGCATGAAGCAATGCCACCATCCACCTGCTGTTAGTTTAACTTTTGTTAATGATAAAATACCTATCTTTAGTATTTTATGTAAAAGTTCTTTTTGAAGCTAATTTTTAGGGTTTGTTCTTTTCTAAGTGTCTCCTTTTTGCGTAGAATTAACCTAGACAACCGGGTTCTTCTAGTTTCCTGTGTAGACATTTTGAAAACGAAGTTTACTATTTCTTTAAGCGAACTTCGAGTAGACCACTGTTTCCTCCTCCTAGAGATGAATATCAATCTGTTTCAACTCGAATTTTCTTCTGTTGAGTCTATGGAGGCATTTGCCGAATCTACTGATTTGGCCAACTGCTTCTCTTGTCGGCATGAGTGCAATAATTCCACCCCCAGAACTTAAACTCAATTTTCTTTTGAAGGGGACAGCTTACCAAAACCTACAGTAGGCTTATTGTTTCAACAACTAACAAAAAACCCTGTAAGGAAAAGAGGCTTAGCCTCAGCGACTAATAGGCCTTTCACTCAAACCACATTGCTTAAGAAAAACTGCCTAAAGTCGAAGGCAAATAAATAAGTGGTCAGAAAGTAAAAGAGGGAACAAGGCAGTGCCTTCTGCTCAAGCTGAAAAAAAGCAAAAAAGTAGAGGGAGATCCCAGGCAGGTCTCACTTAGATAATAGTAGGGGTGGAAGCTAACTGCACAACTTCAAAACAGCCAATCATGTTCGAGTAGAGATTAACTGCCAAATTTATAAATTCCAACACCCTTTATTGCCATCACTACCAGGTCCACTCTAGCCTAGAGTGGTAGCACCTGATAGGGTCCTATCTATGGTTCAAATAGAACTCAACTGTGTACTTATGCTAAACTGAATTGCTTGAAATTGAACTGTTTATACATTTAACTGTGTGTAAACAAACAACTGTACTTATGCTAAACTGAATTTGTGGGGGTTGTATGTAACTTGGTTATTTCAGTAGATTGCTCTCTAAATTATTCCCACCACAAATACAACACAAAACTTTACAATCGCGTGAAAGAAATGGAATAGAACACAATGAACATTAAACAACAAACAATTTAATATGCATATAACAGAATATGAAAACAAACAAAATACATGATGTGTAAATGGCCTTTTGGAAAATAAAGTTTGACAAGAAGAAAATAAATTTGTTTAAAGATGTGTGTATGTTCATGTTAACGGAGTCCGTAAATAAGTCGTTCTTACTTACATTAAGTTCATAGCGGGTTTTATGATTGTGGCGACAGCGTGTCGCGTTGATGAAAAAAAAATTGTCGGGTTTTTCTTTCGAATGTGATTCTCGGTCATCTGAAGAGAGGTCATGAACTTTAGTTGAGGAAGGAAAGGAATTTGTCGGACACAGTATCGGCTACTGCATTACTAGCTTAGTGGCTTGTGGTGTTGTCTTCGTCTTAGTCTGTGTGTAAGTTTGTGTATGGCTCCCTAACTCTGTTATTTATATCCTACAGGTGGATCAAAGAATCGTCCTAAAATTTTGGCGCGTAGACATTTATTGACCAATCAGATTTGTATTTTACTATTTTATTTTCGAGCCTAAATATTTTCTGTTAGTTCACTTCCGATCCTATTATTCGAGAATGTTCTATTCTATGTTTTTAGCTGATTGGTTGAAAAATATAAAAATGTAACTTAAATGCTACTGCAGTTTTGATCCTAAATTTCTAGAATGTCCTTAAGTATGTTTTTATTGCTTATTTTAAGACTAGAAAAAATGTGTATCCCATTAATTATTTGAAATAGAACTGTTTATATGTATAAAAATAGATTTGGCATTAAATAACCAACAATGGTTGATATGCCTTAAAACCAAACCGATTAAAGAATCAAGATATCCGATACCTATACCGAAGTACCTGGATTATTTCAAACCATAAATGGGAGAAATTCCGCGACCTGCCGATAAACGTAAACAGATCAGATTACACGCTCGCCTTAGGACAATTATATTCGGGTACGACCGGAAATGACTAAGCCCTTTTTCTTTCTTATGACCTTGACATCTCGTTACAGCTAAAAAAAAAAAGGGATAAATTAAAATTAATAATATTTACAAAATACTTCGGCCAAAAATAACTTGATAAAAATGGAACTAATAGTCGTCGCCAGCTTATAGCAGGTTAAAAAATGTACTTAATTGCTACACCCATTTTTTATTAAAGAATTTCCTATTCACACGGCTGGGGCTGTGTGTCATAGCACCTTCGTAATATCAACAAGCCCTTTTTCAACGCTCGTCGGCACAGGTGTAAATGAAAATACTAAGACTGACGTTAAATTTTGAAAATTTAAATGAAGACACACAGTGGAGCAACTAATATGATAATGTACAGAGATCTAGACAGCTGTCTTTGAGTCCTCGTTAATTCAGTCTTGATAGTCTGAAAACACCTCATAGTTTGTGGCTAAGAAATAATAACTATCAAATTTCTAAGCTTCGTTTTTTACATTGTCTCATAACCTATGACTTTCTCTACAAGCCAACCAGATTTAGAACTCAGATTACCGTATTCATTTCTTACAATATAAACTGTTCTACCATGAATGCCTTCTTCAAAGTCACTCCAACGGGTCTGCTGACGCTAAAGAATACGTTAATTACACCTCTGCAGAAAGCTAAGGTCTCCCACATACACCAATGTGGCCCCCTGTCGACCGTGGGTGGTGACCTGTAATGCTTGAGGACAGGATCGTGATGGCTGGGTAGTCCGTTGAAGTCCTATACTACTCAGCGTACTTGATTGTACCCTTACTACCGTGAGTACTAAATGAGATTCTGGTTAATAGGTTTATCAACCCCCTCTTTGTTCATACTGTGTTTGAAAGATCCACTGATGGGAGATGACACAATCTTTCCTGAACTTCTAACGGTTAGGGTGGTTTATTGGAACAAGTTGTCTGTGTGTTAGCGACTCAAAGACAAGAAAAACTCTCCGTTAATAATTAACAACTACTTATTGAGACACTATTGTGTAACAATAATATTCACATATACATGGAAATTGTGTCGCTTTTGTTGTATTTAAGAGACAGACAATTGAGGTATTTGGCTAGTGCAGTCTTTCTATCTTCATCAATTTTTCAGTGAAGCTTTTGATGGTGAGGCTTTAGTTCTTTGATCAATTTCTTTTCTTATTCTTCTGTCTTTAATATGAACCTCAAATATCTTCTCTTTTCAAACCCTAAAAACATCAATTTTTATAAAGGATTTCCCTGGGAACAAACATTCCTGATTGGTTAACTAATTACAGATCATTTCGTATTCGACTACTTTTTGCATGGTCAGCCAATCAAATGCACTGATCTACGTCTATGGGAAGAGTACCCCTTCCACATATCAGATTTTGTTTGGTCAATCAAACCACTGTAAGGGGACTGGGTTAATTAAAAGTCCCAGCTCATGCCTTGTGAAGAGTATCTCTTTTCACATTAACCAAATCAAAAATCATAGATCTGATTAATCTGTCGAAATATTTGACCTTTTAGCCCCAACAGATGTGCAAAAGATGTCATTATTTAAAAAGATCAATGCACTGACAAAATCCCAAACCTGCTTACTTTATGGTTTAACAATTTGAAAATTCGCTTAGTACTAGTCTCTCACTGACCCTTTTAATTGACTTTTGAATTTTTTTCTAAGTCAATAAGTCTGTTTTTATAAAAGGAAAATTACATTTTCCTAAATAAAAAAGCATCATACTCTCTATAAGTTTTTAGCACCAGTGACTACTTCATGTTGTCCTACCGTAACCCGGCAACCAAAGCGGTCATATGACTTGCAACACTCAACTTTGGTCCTTACTGGACCAGAAGTAAGTGAGTTAGAACTCTAATCGTGCTATTACGTTCACTTTCGAACAAATACCCCTGGTAAAGGGAATCGAATTAAAAAAAAAAAAAAAAAAAGTCTCTGTAAATCAACACACCAAATCAATTTGGTTATCGTGTTTTTTTTTTTTTGTTTTTTGTTTTTTTGTTCTTTGTCGTCGTCTCATTCTAGTCCTCGCAATTCTCTCTCTCTCTCTCTCTCTCTCTCTCTCACACACACTTCCTTCAACTCTGGTTTTTCTTCTAAACTCGCGATGCAAAAATTTGTTATCTTATTTGTTAGCACCCCTCCAAAAATTGTTATCTTATTTATTTGCAAAAAGATTATCTTATTTGTTAGCCAAAAACGCACTCAAGCAAAATACACAGAATTTTAGGCGCCTCTGGTGGTGTAATGGTTAGCAAGCTCGACTAGCAAACCTACACGAGTGAGTTAGAGTCTCATTGGGTGCCCCTTTCATATGGCCTTGTGCCACATCTAAGCAAAAAGCTTAGTAAATTTACAAAATTTACTAATTTATTCATTTATATTATTTGTTAGCCAAAATTTATTATCTTATTTGTTAGCCAAAAAACTCGCTCATGCAAAATTAGGGTCATTTGCATAAGCGGAATTTCGGCACTGCTCATTCACCACTACGATCAGGTTTTCGTTAGCAGACGTCTCTAGTTCGCGCTGACCATTCTCTTCTGCACAAATAACACACCAAACTTGGTCTCTTTGACCGAAGTGGAAGGCCATTCTCCCTAACTGCAGTCGGTGGTTCACTCTCCCTTTCGCTCCTGCAACAGAAAGGTATAAATTCCCATATATTTCAAGCTATGGGTTAAATAGTAATGGTGCTGTTTTTCTACAAGTATGGTTTTGGCATTAGATAACCCACGAAGGTGGCTATGCCATTAAACAAAGCAACCAAACGAAACCAAATAAGTACGACTGGCTTACTCTAATTTTTATTAAATCGTATTTCCTTTTAATGTTTGATATTATGTCAATATGTTAAAAGAAAAAATCATAATATTCGCAAATATTTTACTTAAAAAAAAAAGAAATTTCCAAAATTAAATCATCATTGTAAAATTTAAAGATTCCATCGTATGGATCCAATTTTTTCCTGAAATACAATGAAACAAAAAATTTCATATTTCCTCAGTTTCTGATAATTATCTCCCTTGACTTTCGCTCTCCAAAAAGCGTTTAGCATTGATGGTTGATTTTCAGTCAAATTCAACTGGAGTAAACCAGTTTATAAAAAATATAATTCACTCTCTACTTTTTGTTTATGTTTCATTGTCCTAAGAAAAACAAAATCAGATGAAAAAGTCAGCCAGAAGTAAGTGTAACTTCATTTTAATTTCTTTATTTACAAAATAAAATACATTTGTAGAAAAAAAGACTTAGTTCTTTTTTTTTACTCACGAAAGACAAGTGAATTAGAACCATTAGATAATTTCATAACGATTGATTCTGACTTCATAGATATTTAAATAAAAATATTTTCTATATACAAAAATTACTTAACTTCTCTTTAATGTAAACAAAATATTCATTATAGCTGAGTATATCAGTCTCTTCAAGAATAATAATATCCATAATTTTATTTTATTTATTTATTTTTGTTAATGATTATTTGAAACTTTAAAAAAATTTTAGAGTCGGTTTCATTTAATAATTTTACTTGTCCTCCTCCCCCCCAAAAATGTCGAGATAATGTTGAGACTTTTTTGAAAATTAAATTTGCCAAAATATTTAAAGTGTTTTGGTCTTTTCATTGAATGATGAAGTATCCGGTGGTAAGAGGGCCGCGAATTGTAATCATTGCAATTGTCGGTTTGATTTGAAAAAATTATCCCAAATTAACCGCCTAAGAAATTTAAAAATGATAGTCTATGTCAGAAAAATTTTCAGCGTCAAGTTTTCGTTTGTTTGTTCTTATCTTTCGTTTATCAATTGCAGGTTTTGTGATTTAATTAAATTTTGAGCCTAATTCAATTTTTATTTTTAACGTTAGTTTCAAGTTGTATCATCAGTGTTGGAGATACGTCTAAAAAATTTGCTCTTAAAATCGATCGTTTATTTAAAAAAAAGAAAAGAAACTCCTTTTATTCAGCCTTCAACCACTAATTTTACAATAGTAGAATTCCCGTCCTTTTTTCTAGTGAATTTCTGTTTTGGATAGAACGAAAAACCTTTTCTTCTCTATCTCTGCAGAAACAAGAACTCTTGCAAAATGAGTTCTAGTTGAAAGATGAATATACCTATAACAGTAAGGGCAGATGCAAATGTAGATTTGGTCACCATTACGTTATATTAACAAAAATAGAAATGAAAAGGAAGACGAAAATATCAAGTTTCTAAGTTTTATTATTCAGCTTGAGATAAAAGGGAAAGTCTTCAAGCTGAAAGAAATCAAGTCAAAAATGTTGGCAAGAATCACAAGAACAATTAAAGATGAGCGAAAGAATTTCGAGTCGAATTGTGCCAGGATGAATTCTTGCGAAATTTGCTGAAAAGACTGAAGATGAATAAGTATCTTCAAGCTGTGATGTGCAGGATTTAGTGTTGGCTGAAGACAAATAAATATCTTTCAACTGTAATTTGCCAAATTGAACGTTGTCCAAGTTCTTGATCAATAAAGATACTATTTACCAACCCCTCCGCTCGGGCAGGATATGACACAAGGTCAATTTTTAAGCGGAGTTTAACAGGTTTGAATTCAGAGTTTTCCTTCTCCTAGACTAGTTGCCTCACCAAGGCTGAAGAACCTAGTCCGTCCTACTATTTACCCATAGCTGGAGGGAGAATAAGGGGGTTCATACCTTTCCCAAGGGTATTTGCCCGAAAGTGAACGTAATAGCGCGACTGGAGTACGAACTCGCGTACTACGATTCCGCAGTTCATCGCTTTAACCATTACACCACGAGGACACCCCTTCTAACACCACGAGGACACACCTTGATCAATAAAGATGAATGCAGAATCCTCTATCTATAAAGAGTAGAGTTGAACACTGGCAGGACTCACGGCATTAATTGTTGAAGAGTGGAATCTTCAGGGTTGTAATGAGCAACACAAATATGTTGAACTAGTTGGTGTGAATATCGTACACAAACAACTAGTGATCCAGTTATTCCAAAACCAAGGGGGAGAGATAAACAATTCTCCCCAAGAATATCTGGAATGTGGTTAAAAGTTTGCTCTTCCTCAAGCCGAACAAGGAAGAATGAAATACAAGGTATGTAGTCTAAATAGACTTGGTTATTATGCAGGAATAGGTCTGCATGTACTGGTCCCTTGGCGAGAAAAGAGGAAGAGAGCATTTTTCCTTGGCTTTTATTTAGTCCCGGAAAATGATCCGGACTGAAAGGCAAATGTCCATTCTCATTGGTTAAAAATGTGTGATTTCAATGTCCAACAGTCTAGACTCTAGTGTTGGACATATTTGAAATGCAAGAATCATGGGGTGATTTAACAGTGAACTGAACGCTCAACTGAAAATAGATAATTCAGTTTGATTTATCGGTGAACCAAACGCACAACTGAATATAGATTTTTCTGCCCAATTTAGCAGTTAACAAAATGTACAAATGAATAAAGTTCTTTCTGCTACATACCTTTTGTGAACCTTCTTGAAGATATCTGCTATTCTCAGCAACAAGGTTATTTTGAATGTTATTTTAATTATCGGTCTGTCATTTTTCCCCACTCTCTTCAATAGGGTTGTCCTCTTATATTTATCGAAAGTGACACATTACCTTGATCCATTGGCAGGAAGCTCAGCTCTCCCTGCTCAACTCAGAAAAAATAAGGCTACATGGATTGCAAGAAATTAGCTTTGGGCTGCAACAGTTAGTTTTTAGATTGAAATAGCTTTTTTTTTTTCAATTTAGAAATTATTAATTGATATGGAAAAAATATTTTTATTGAATATTTCCACTGAATTCAAAATAACTTGTTTTTGCTCCCCTTCCTTTGAAAATTCTTTTATTTCTTTCATACAACCAATTCTTCAAACAAACTTGATAAAGATGGACTTCCCATCACAATATTTTCATTATTTTTGTCCTTTTGACAGGGCTTAGAATATGAGGGGTAAGACTAACTCCCCCTCCCCTCAAAAAAGAGTGGTCCTGGGTAGGATACTAAACTGTATTTGATATTGAGGCTCCAGTTCTGGAGTTCTAGGGAATTTAATTGTTTGTTTTTTATGACAAATCAACCTTTGAAGGTTATCTAATGTCAAATCCATTTTTATACAAATAAACAGTTCTATTTCAAACTATTCAGTTTAGTATAAGTACACAGTTTAATTGTCAAAGACATTTCTATTTCAAGCTAGTCAGTTTAGTCAAATAGTTCTAATTCAAACAATTCAGTTTAGTATAAGTATAGTTTTTGTTTACGCACAGTTAAATGTCAAAACAGTTTCATTTCAAACAATTCAGTTTAGCATAAGTACACAATTTAAATGTCAAAACAGTTCTATTTCAAGCAATTTGGTTTAGCATAAGTACACAGTTTAGTTGTATTTGACTTATAGATAGGACCTTATCAGGTGCTACTACTTCGGGCCAGAGTGGACCTGTGAGCTATGGCAATGAAGGGGTACTCCACATTCCCCAAAGCTCCAGCATTACTGGAGCTTCACTATCGGATTGTTTCATGTCATATCCAACACACTCTTTGTAGTGGGGGTCTTACCTCTTTGCAGAGAAGCAGTTGGTGTATTCTACATTAGGATTTGAGTACCCCTACATTGCTGTTGCTTCAAACTTCTTGAACAACCTTATATATATATATATATATATTTCACTAGTAAATAATTTACATATACTTTTTCTTATATTTTATTCTGAGCTTTTGACTTGTGCATAAATCAAATGATAAATGTTTTTCTTTTTGCCTCTTTTGGGAAAAGACCTTGGAAATTGAAGTAACAGATTTTGTTTTTAGAAATGTTAAACTACTTGAAACCAGTCTTATAATTTGTTCTTAGAAGACAGTTTCCGATTTCTCCTCTTAGGAAATAATAAAATAGATTCTCAATATACCTAGAAGTTGTTTTTTTTTTTGTCAATTTTTTATCAGATATAAAACAAAATTTTTCTTAAACTTCTTTCAACAAATTTGAGTGTGTAAGCAAGACTTTGTCTTGGTGTGAATTTTATTTATTCTTTCTTATTTTGACTTTTTATGAAGGAGGTATGCTGACTGGAATATCTGTGAAAAGACAACTAAATCATTTATCATATTTATCAACCCCTCTGCTCGGGCAGGATATGACACAAGGTCAATTTTTAAGTGGAGTTTAACAGGTTTGAATTCAGAGTTTTCCTTCTCCTAGACTAGTTGCCTGACCAGGGCTGAATAATCCAGTCTGCCCTACTATTTACCCATAGCTGGAGGGAGAATAACTGGATTCATACCTTTCCCAAGGGTATTAGTGCTATGTGAAATGCAATCAGTCTCGTTGAGGATTTGAACTCGTGTCGCCGTATCCATTTCCTACAACGATAACCATTACACCAGGGGCACCTCCATAAATCATTTATTATGAACTAATAAACTCAATTTCATTTCTAAAAGAGTTTATAATGAATTTTATTTTACTTCTCAAAGGAAATATTGTAGCTGTCTTAGCATCTCTTCCAAAGAACCTTACAACTCATTTTTGTTTAATTTACTCGTGATCATCATTATCATGTCACGCTATCAGCACGAATATCTCTGACCCTCTCTCGCTACCCCTTCCTATCGTCCATTGCTTCTGGCAGGTCCTCAGGGCTACATCTCGTATCGGCACAGAGCTGCTGTATTTATGTTCGAGCTGGTCGTCCTGCCTTTGCATGTCCATGTCAAGGTGTCCACGGGAGTACATCACTTATGAGCTCATCCCTACTCCTCCAGCAGTGTCCCGCAGGTCTGGTTTGTCTAATTTTAATGGTTTTTGTGATGAGTAATAGGTTGCCGTACAGCTGCTGCTTTGTGGTGTGCTGTCTCCAGGACTTAAACAAGTCCTACTTGTTATAGCAAGTTGAAACACATGTACAGTATGCAGAAGATAAATATGGAATAATTTTAAAAACTTTTTTTAATCTGATTAGTTCAATTTTTGAAAAAAATTTGATAAATCCAAATTCTTATTATTAGCTCTATTATTCAAGTACTTTTTCATTAAAATTCAGCAAGAACGAGTGAGCAAGAAAAAAAATGATAAAGGATTTATGATTTGCTTAACACTGAAACCAATCCAAAAAATTTCTGAAATAAAGTTTCTTTATGGCTTCCATCAAGCCTAGACCATAACCCCCTTGATTACACTATATGGGACATTTTAGAAAACAAAATGAATTCAACTTCCCATCTAAATATTTGTTTTCTTAAGATTGCTATTGAAAAGGAATGGAATAAAATGTCTGAAGAATTTATTTTAAAGGCATATTGATACAATAATTGAAAAAAATGATGGCCATATTAAGTAAATTTACTGTTTTGTGTCTACCTTCTTATTTTGTTGTTTATTTTTTTTAAATCAAAATTAATCTTGTTTTATAATAAAGTTGTTTATTATTATACTAGAAAATTCCTAATTTTGCTTCCACACCCTGTACATCCGGTAATTATAAATGAACTCCTTGAAAAATTAACACATGTCCATTCAGACCACTTCCTTGGGATTATCTGCCCATGTTTGCTAGATGATTTCTCTGACAATTGCAGGGAGATGACACAGTTAGTTGCTATAGTGACATATTTGAGTACTCAAAATGGCAGGAGAATTAATTAAATTTCAGCAGGAAGTCAGATGAATGTGTTGATTTCTACCTTTCTTTTCATCCAGATAGTACATGAAAAAGTCTATAGAATGGATTAGTTGAAATATTGTGATTACAATATCCTTGGTTCAAAGAATGGATTGAATTGTCTAAAAAAAAAAAAAAATTGTGTGGCTGATTGCTTGAGTGTAAAAAGTAAAAATATTCACTCTTTTAATTAAGTTTCATTGCTTTTTAAGATTTTTTTTAGATTCAGCAAGTTTCCTTTGAGCAAAATAATTTTCAAACTTTTTCCTCTTATTGATGAATACATTAAAAATATCAGTATTTTATCTATGAGGGTTGACTGAAAATTTCATAGGCTGACGAAAATACTCCCATGGAATGTGACTAAATGAGGTTTATTTTTCAACGTAGTCCCTTTGTTGTAGACTAAGCTGTGTCTTTATGAACAACGAGGAACATAAAGATAATGAATGAACTAAACACTTTTCGTTATAAAAATATATCTCTCATTTTATTCTCGAAAGGAGCCCACTGTTATTAGTTTGAGAGATAGATGGAGAGAAATATACTCAGAGAAGGGACTTCTTGTCCCATAACTTCTTCCAGGAGCCAATGTTTGCACCCCCTTGCAAGCCGTATCTTCAGAGATGACTTAACCCTCTGATTGGCTGCATGTCCCGAGCTTGACTCTCGATTCTTTGCCTCTGTCTAAATCTGACACCTGTTGGACCTGACTGCTCTGATCCGCTGTCATCCCCCCACTCACCAATCACAATGTGACAGCTTGTCAAAGCACATGGGGTCACTAGGAATTAACTGAAAATCCATGTCATATGTTATATAACACCTTTTGCAGTTCACAAACCACTTCAATTGAAGTTGCAGTGCTTGGATCCCATTGTTCAAAAAAGACATCAACTGTAAATATGATGTCATCATATGAACTTTTCAGCTAACCCTCATATAAGCTATAGAATAATACATGTATAAATATATTTCTAATGAATCCGTTTAACTTTTGTTAAACGTAAGACATAAAAATAAAAAGTTATCTTCATGTCATTTCTTTTGTTTGTTAAAATCTTCAAATATTTAAAACTATTACACATCATTCATTGAGTGTAAAAAAATTATTGATATTGTTATCATTAATAGTCTCTTTTGTCAACAAATAAAGCTTATGGGAAAATATCCAATTATTTCAATAGTTGTATTTGATTTAATCATTGTTCTTTATCAGATTTTGACTAAGTATGAACCATGGGATAGTCTGGGATCTATTTAAAGCTAAATTATATTATTATAATTTCATGGCTGTTTTATTTATTGACACCTTTTCTTTATTCACAGATATTGATTGCAGAAGAAAACAAGGGAATTCATCCGATGACCATGTGTAAATATTTAGGGTATAAGAATTTCCTATAAAGATAAACATGGAAACATACATTAGTTAAAAACTGTAACTCTTTTATGACAAATACTCATTTGAATGAAACTCTTCACTGAAACAGATTTATGTGAACACATCTGAATTTTCAAATATACTGAAATAAATCACATGCCAGCACACAGAGGAGATAAACATTATTTTAACAAGTTCTGTAGATCTTTACTGTATTCATTTTGAAAAGTAAATTGAAAGCTATAGAAATTGTTTATTACTCTCAAACACTGAACCAATAAATAAAGTGTAATGGTAAAAAACACCTATTTTTGTAGAATCTGTACATAATGTGTTTTCAATAAAAGGTCAGATTAAAAAAAAGATATGCTGATGAATTCTAGAGAAAAAATGCTTTTATTGGGTGTGTGGATCTGCATTTACAAGACAATTTAGTTTAAAAATATATATGCAAACACACACAGCAAAGAAACATTCATTTGGGAAATGTGGATCAGCATTTTCAGCAAGTTTCAATTTAAATGAACACATGGGAACACATACGGCAGAGAAGCGTTTTAGTTGTGAAGTGTGTGGAAAATCCTTTCCATATAATGCTAAATTGAAAAAGCACATGCGAACACACACTGGAGAGAAACGTTTCTTTTGTGAAGTTTGTGGATCAGCATTTTCGGAGAGTTTCCAATTAAAAGAACACATTCGAACCCACACTGGTGAGAAGCCTTATAGTTGTGAATCATGTGGATCAGAATTTGCATGGAGTTCACAGTTAAAAACACATCTGCTAAAACACACTGGAGAGAAACCCTGTACTTGTGAAGTGTGTGGAAAGGCATTTTCGTTAAATGCCTTTTTAAAAAAACACATGCGAACACATACTGGAGAGAAACCTTATTCTTGTGAATTATGTGGCAGGGCATTTTCAGTAAATTCCACATTAAAAAGACACATGCGAGCACACACTGGAGAGAAACGTTTCTCTTGTGAAGTGTGTGGATCAGCATTTTCAGAGAGTTTCAAATTAAAAGAACACATTCGTACCCACACTGGAGAGAAACCCTATACATGTGAAGTGTGTGGATCTGCATTTTCACAGAGTTGTGTTTTAAAGAGACATATGCGAACGCACACTGGGGAAAAACCCTATGCATGTGAAGTGTGTGGATCAGCATTTTCAGAAAATTCCTCATTAAAAAAACACATGCGAACACATACAGGCGAAAAACCTTTCTCTTGTGAAGTCTGTGGAAAGGCATTTTCAGAAAGTTCCACTTTAAAAAAACACACAAGGACACATACAGGAGAGAAACCTTACTCTTGTGAAGTGTGTGGAAAAGCATTTTCAGAAAGTTCCACCTTAAAAAAACATGTTCGAACTCACTCTACAGAGTAACCTTTCTCTTGTGAAGTCTTTCATCAGCATTTTCAAAAAATTTCACATAAAAAAACTCAAGCAAACACACACAGAGAAGATAAATGTGTGTTAAGTGTATGGATCACCCTTTTAACACAGTTTCCCTTTTGATATATACAATCACACAATGAAGGGAAACCCAATACTTGTGAAGTGTGTAGATTTGCATTTTTATTCACTTCTTTTTTAAAAATCATTTACTAAGTTACACTGGATGGGAACAGATTTTTGGACAGTGTATGAATCTATATTTTCAACAAATTTATACATAAAATAATACGTGTGAATAAGCTAAAAATGAAAACATTATTCTGTTAGAGGTGTGAATTTGCATTTTCAGCAGACAAAGGTATAGATCTTATACTTGTCACATATGTAGATCAGTCATTTCTTGGAGTTTACATTAAGGAAAAATGTACCTATATGCTCTAGGAAAAAGCCATATAATTGTGATGTGTTCAGATCAATATTTTTGTAGTGTTTATATTTAAGTTAGCACATGTATATTCATTTAGAAGAAAATAAAAACTGTTAATCTGTCAAGATTCTATTTACCCAACCCCTCTGCTCGGGCAGGATATGACACAAGGTCAATTTTTTGAGCGGAGTTTTACAGGTTTGAATTCAGAGTTTTCCTTCTCCTAGACTAGTTGCCTCACCAAGGCTGAAGAACCTAGTCTGTCCTACTATTTACCCATAGCTGGAGGGAGAAATATTGGATTCATACCTTCCCCAAGGGTATTAGTGCTATGTGAAATGCAATCTGTCAAGATAGTGTATGATTATCCAGAATTTCAGAATGTTCATCCCCTAAAAGAAAAATACTTCCCCTTTCATCTGAATTTTATTTAAGTTAAATTTTTCATTTGTTAAATAAAAAATAAAAAAGTAAAGTTTAAAACATTTTATTTTGATTTGTAGCACACTGTTTCAACTAGTAGATAATAATTTCAACATTGAAAACTTTTTACAGGTTCAGAATTTCTTAGTCCATCTGTAAAAATAATAAGACTCATGCCAGAGAGATGCATTAAGAAAATTGTGATACTCTTGATGGATATACTTTATATTTCAAAATTATCTAAACCTATAAATTTGTTTAAGATCTTGAAAGAAAACACTTAATTTTTACATGATTTCCATTTACACTTAGTGAATTTGTAAAATTTTTGAAGATATTCTTTGGAGCTGTGTATTATTTGTGTGGATTTACTCTTACAGCCAGTCTAACAGATATTTATGACTGATAGCATTAACCAAGAAATTATTTTAACTATACACTTCGGGACAAAATTTTATTCCTGTAGATTTCCTCTTACAGCTAGTCTACTAGTTATTTATTGTTGATTGCATTTATCAAAAATGTATATAGACTATATGCTTTGAGACAATATGTTATTCTTGCTGATAACCTTTAACAGAGAGAATTGTACATATGTGTGTCCCATAATATTAAACCAAGAATGTATCTTAATGGTGGAATTAACTCTTGGGAGATCTTTCTGCATGTAACGGACTGTGAGCCAAACACTCCCAGACTCAAGAAGATGGAAAAACAAAGTTGCTATCATATTAACATTCAGGTCTAATTTCACCCATTATACATCATTTTTTTCTCTATCCACACATCAAGTGATAATTTGCAGGACTTGGTTACTAATTTCTTCTTTAAGTTTTAATTACTCTTGGACTCATTGTATTTAATTTTCATTTCATGAGATTTATTTATGAAGCATGAAAAGTTTAAACACATTTAAATTAATTCACATAACAAAGAATTTAATTTTTTCCTTCTGAACTAAGACAATTCTTTATCAATTATCAAGGAGATTCTGAAAGTAAAGCTTTATTCCCGCTGGTATGGCTTTATCTATAGATATGTAGAGCAAAATATGACTTGAATTATACACATTGGAATGATATGTTATTCTTGCAGATAATGTTTCACAGTGAAAACTATAGATATCTTTTGTGTTGCATGAGGGCAGTGTCTTTGGCTAAGCATTATTGTCAGGAGCATGCAGATTCATGTCTTCTCATGGACAGGATGTCATCTGAAAAAGGAACTACTACTTTTAAGATATTATGCTACATACGCTCTGCCTTCTCACACATACCCATCATGCTAAAAGGGGTGATCACTCATAGTCAACAATATCATTAGCACATATATTCCCAAATTGTTAAGATTTCAAAAACATTGCTTTTCTGATAGTGATACATGATTGAGAAGGGTGCCTAGAAGAGGAATCATCATCATCATCATCATGTCGCGCCGCCAGCATGGATATCCCTGACCATCTCTCGCCACTTCTCCCTATCATTCATCGCCTCCGGCAGGTCTTCTGGGTTACATCCCGTGTCCTCACATAGCTGCTGTATGTAAGTTCGGGCTGGTCGTCCTGCTTTTGCTTGGCCATATGTGGGGGTCCATAGGAGTACGTCACTTACGAGCTCGTCCTTGCTTCTCCAGCAGTGTCCTGCATGTCTGGCTCGTCTAACCTGTATAGTTTTCGTGATGGGAGGCAGGTGGCCGTACAGTTGGCATCTCATGGGGTGTTGTCGCCAGGACTTGTTCAATATTGCTCTCTAGAAGAGGAATAGCAGTAAGCAAATTATTCACATTGACTATTACTATGGTAGTGAGTTGAATTCTCCTTAAGTATCCCAACATTTGGGTCGTGATAAGATAAGGTGCAAATACCAGGACATTCTATCAAGGAGCTATTATTAGCAAGTGATGTATAAACAGTTTTCTTTGTCATGATTTTAATCTTCCCTGAGTCTCTTACTCCTTTTTTTTGAGAAGTCTGGGAATATCAGGGTGCCACACACATAACTCCTGGAGTTCATTTTTCACTGATTACTACACTTTTGTAGTTTTGGCATGTATTCATCTTTATCAAGGCATGACATCAACATGGTATCTCTTGACTCTTTCTCACTATCTGTTCCTATCAGACATTGCTCTTAGCAAGTTCTTTAGATGGTATTCAGTGTCTGTACAGAGCCGATGAAAATAAGTTTTTGCTGGTCAACCAACATTGGAGTGTCCATGTGCTGGAGTCCAAGAAGAACATTGCTCTTGAGTTCATTCTTATTTTACCAGCAAGGCTCAGCATGTCTTCCTTATCAAATCTCAAGTGCATCACCATAGATCAGTGGTTAGTGAACAAATATCATAAAGATTAATCTAATGTCCAATCAAACCTGCATGACTCTTAAATGGTAAGAGCCACATTTATTGCTGAAAATTCGCTGTGGGTTGTAAGAGTTGGATTTTTAGTTGAATTACCGTTTTTGTTTTTTTTTTAAGTTAGAAATTTTTTATGAATATAAAAATTATCATATTTTTAAAAAGATTTTTCAATAAATAGTTTGATTTATCTCATTAACTAATCACATTAAGATTTTGATAATAAAATCCTCTTTTATGCATTTTATTTCTCAGGTGTTGTTTTTTGTTGTTTTGCTGAAAATCTTGTTCATAACCACTTTCAGCCACAAATATTGCTTTCCTACATCTATCAGATATGTTATATTTAGAGGTTATCATTTTTTTATTATTAATTACAAGGAAAGTTCTGGAAGTAATGCCTCCTATTTATTTCTATGGAAACTGCAGTAATACAGGGAATACAATATTATTGGATAGACCAAATTTTTATTTACAAAACACTGTTTTTTCTACATCATCATTGACTATATATATGTGAGATGATCCAAAAGTAATGCCTTCTGTATATTTCCTGGGAAACAAACTGTTAGAGATACAGGAACACAACACTTGGGTAGAGCATATTTTCTTCTAGAAATCCTATTTTTCTGCATCTTCCTCTCTATGAGATATGAATTATCACCATCAGGGAACTAGAGGCTGCATTTGGTTAATGTATTAGAGCTATAGTGAAATTAAACTCTCCCATTTTTTTATGTTAGTGGTATGGTGGTAGAAGTTGGACATTCCTGCCAGTAAGTATAATTATTTTTTGCATTGATATAGAGAGAATTGTGTCATTAAATTGTTTCAGGTGAAATAAAATTTCACCCATTGACATTGATTGTTGAAAAGGTCTGGTTGAGTATCTCCAGGCAAGTGCTAGGTGATTGACTCTGGGACAAATAATATCTGTTTAAATAGTGTCCATTCTCCTGTTGCTGTTGCTATTAGGAACAGTCCATTAAGTTACGAAAGAGGAAAAACTATATTAGTTATCAATCTAATTCCTTTCATTTTTCTGTCATCTATCCATTGTTTGGTCTATCATGTAGTAAGGTGAAGCACCTCCTTTAGTTAGACTGCAATTTGATCATTAGATTTCAACCCTGTTATTGAATAGATTTCTCCCTTATCAAACATTTACTTGATACTTGCTATTTCTATTCTCAATCTCTTATCTGCGACAAGTTTTGTTGATTTGATCACTTCAATCAAATCTCTATTATTTACAAAATATTTTATAGGAATGATCTTTTGGTGATCATAATTTAACGACTCACCTAAGAGCATTGAAATACTGAATGCATTGTCAATCCCCTCAGATGGAGCTAGTGTCTCACTGGCTAATGTAATTTTTACAACTCTCATTATTTTGTGGGATTGCCTTGATATTGGATTCATCTTCTGGTTATTTCCTTTACTGATTATAAAATGTCCTCCTTGGCTGCCACCACCATAAAAATTTCCAAATGTAAGCTGGGGGAGTTTCCATGACGTAGTGGGTAATGTTGAACTGCAACATTATAGTAAGCTTGGGATGTCCCCATGGTATAGTGGTTAATGTGTTGAACTATAACATTATAGTAATCTAGGGGAGTCCCCATGGCATAATGGCTAACTTGTTGAACTGCAACATTATAGTAAGCTAGTGGTGTCCCCATGGCGTAATGGCTAACATGTTAAACTGCAACATTATAATAAGTTGGGGGAGTCCCCATTGCATGAGTGTTAATGTGTTGAACTGCAACATTATCGTGAGTTGGTAGAGTCCCCATTGCGTGATGGCTAATGTGTTGAACTGCAGCATCATATTAAACAAATTTCAGCTCCAGTAGTGTTATTATGTTCACTTTGTGAAAGTTATAGATATGTTTATTCCCCCTCCCTTGCCAGCTATTGGTTAAATAGTACCACCACTGTTTTTTCTACAAGGATGGCTTTGGCATTAAATAACCCATGAAAATCAATATTCCATTAAACAAAGAAACTAAACCAAACCAAATCAAACTATTATTTTATACCTAGTTATACTCCATCTTAACAAAACTCCTTTGGGAGTGGGTCCTTTTGCTAGTACTGTTACTGTTTTTCTACAAGAATGTCTTTGACATTAAATAACCCATGAAGGTTGATATGCTATTAAATAAAGAAACCAAACCAAACAAATAATTATAGAGCCAATTTATAAAAGATGCAATGAAACAAAATATACTTGTGATTGCTATAAAAATTTACAAATGAATCAATTTTGGCTTTAAATAACCCTTAAAGAATTGATATACTCTTAAACCAAACCAGTCAAGATTATCAAAGTATCTCTGCTTTTAACTCCTATACACACTTTATAAGGTTTAATGTGTAATTCTAGTTTTAAAAGACATATGCAAATGCACAATGGAAAAAAAGCCTGTTCTTGTAAAGAGTGTCGATCTGCATTTTCAGACAGTTAAAAATTGCATCTGCAAATACACATGGGAAAGAACCCTTTCTCTTGTGAAGTGTGATGATCAACATTTTTAGATATTTCTGATTTTAAAGTACATACACAAACAGCATGTAGATTTAGATTTTCAAAGTGTCAATCTATAAATAAATAAATGTGAACGAACCCTTACTGGAGAGGGAATATTTTCTCAAAAATATTGGTACTGAACCACTGGACATACTGTATATCTTAAGATCATCTTGAGTGAAGAGTTCTTTTTATAAGTGAATATAATCTTTTAAAAATTTGTTTTCACATAATTTTCTTGTACACTTCCTATGTGATTTTGTAAATTCTTCTTCACAGCAGTATGTTGCAGATTTCTTTTTATAGACAGTTAAGTAAATATCTTTTGCTCATGACATAGACAACCTTGTCAGTTGAGTTTAGAATATGTAGAGGGTTAAGACCTCCTCTTCCCAAAAAAGCGGTGTCCTGGGTATGACACCTGCCACTTGGACTAATTGATCACTCATCTAAGTTGTGAGGAGACTCATCATTGCTTAACTAGTTACTTACTAAGATTTGCTTACTCTGGTACACAGATGTCATTTTCTATTACTAAGTAGTCACCCATCTAAGATTTGAGGAGACTTGTCATTGCTTAACTTGTTACTAAGATTTGCTTACTCTGGTACACAGATGTCATTTTCTGTTACTAAGTAGCCACCCATGTAAGGATTGAGGAGACTTGTCATTGCTTAACTTGTTACTAAGATTTGCTTATGTTAGCATACAGAAGTTAGGTTGCTTCCAGTACCTGCTATTGCTAATTGGTCACCCATCAAAGAACTAAACAGTACTAATTTGTTACTTACTAAGCTTTGCTTAGTTGAGAACACAGGTTTCTTGTTGCTTCCCTTACCTACTGAGGAGGTTTTGTCCAAATTCCGAACTTGCTTGAATCCGCGTGGTCCGATAAATGTTTCTTCCGTACGGAGATGAGAGAGTGTACGTAAACACTAGAATCCGGAGTATAATATTGCGTTCGTTTTGCCGAATGTGGTGAGAGTGTTCACAGAGGGTATATGTTTAGTTCCAAAGAAAAAAATCCCACTGACACTATGTTATGTAATGTGATGTAGAGAAAAACACAAAAAGCAGTGTAGCTAGGTTTAAGCGCCCGTGCTTTATCGGAAACCTTGCAGTCCTACGAAGCTGGTCGTGTTTTTCACACGCACCGTTTCGTGGGGGGGGGTTGTAACTGTAGCTACCAACTTTATAACACTAAGAATTACTATTAGAAGATCATCAATTGTTTACTAAGAATTACTATTAGTAGATGTTAAATTTATAGGACTTACTCTCCTATAATTTAAATTGGGCGGTATGCCAATTGTTCCCACAACAAAGATGGCAGACGCACGCAAATATTCAGTCTCGGGAAACCATTGGCCAGTAGAACCACGTGACCTGCTTAAAACTACGTCTTCGTTTGAATTTCGTCCCGCGTTTTTTGGAGCCGATTCCAAGACACGTATTTTCTATAAATACATGGTCTTCAAACACTCTAGCTCTTTTTCCCTATTTCTATTGCAGCGCTAACACTCTCTCTCCAGCGTGACTCTCTTATTCACCAACAGACGTCAAAAGCCACAAAATGGATAAACCACCCAAGCCTTCTTTTCTTCAAAATACTTTGCCTATGAGATTTTTTCCAGCCTCGGAAACACCAACTGTTTCCAACCACAGGAAGAAAGGAACATTTAAAAATATGTAGTCGACATGAATAGGACACTTTTATTATTTAACCCTTTCTGTAGTTTTAATTGTGTTAGACACACACACACACACACACACACACACACACACACACACACACACAGAGGACTATTTTACGAACAATATAGAACCATAGCAATATCTTAAATGTATCATTGCATGTTTTGTTCTGAATATAAATTTGTTTTGTTTGTCGCCTCGTTTTGAATGTTCTTTTTGTCTGTGTTGTTTCATATCTTTACTCATTTACTTCATTTACTACATTTGTCTCCATTTGCCTATTTTACCTTTTTCCATGTGCCTTTTTCCAAACATAACATACCACTAAACTAAACATATACTAAACCACAACATAAAATTTTGGGGGTCTAAACATATCTACCAAATAACATGTCCCCCTACAAATTGGCGACCTTCCGACTTGTGAGAACACGCTATTAGTAACTTGAAGTTAAATTCTTTGCTAAGAATTACTATTAGTTGATGTTAAATTCTTTACTAAGAATTGCTATTAGTTGCTTAATGTTAAATAGTTTACTGAGAATCACTATTTGTCTCTTGAAACCATATTACTTAGTGAAAGCAGATGACTATTAATAAACAGAAATAATAACTTGAAACCACATGAATTTTTGTATTAGATAGGAAGACTTGAAACCATACAACTGTGTGCAAATTATCTGTATTAGACAAGATTACTTAATATTCGGGGACAAAGGTTCCCTGTATGTAACGCTTACACAGCATGCCTTACATTTATTTCAGGATGAATAATTTTGTGTGATATAAAATCGTCTCTTGATAATTTTTCTATCCTCTTTGTACTTGTATCTTTTGTATTTCCCATTTTTTTAGGATAATTGTTACAAGCGATATCATTTCAGTAGTGTAAGTAAAGAAAACACCTGTTAGTTTAGCGGAAAAAGATGCAAGTAAAAACAATGAGTTTTGTAGCTTCCCTATTGCCTTTGACGAGAGAGCATAAGACAGGGTGTGTGAAAGAGGGACATTTACAGAAAAGCAAAAATATTATTGCTTGTGTTCTTGACATTGTCTTCCTTATGCTGCGGATGATGTATAAGAATGTTATTTATTCGTTGTTGGTTTTATTAGAAGATAATACGAACTTGAATTAATGATGTTCTATTTTTGATATAAAAATTTAGGTTTTTTACATCAAGTTACAACCTTTTAAACTTTGTTGATACAGGAATGGACTCGCTGAGTTCTGTTCACTGTGGGATTCTCGCAGTAAACTCGCCTATCCCTTCTGGACTCTAGTGGTCAACTAACTTCTTCCTAGCGTCTTCCCCTTTCAAATCTCTTACATAAACTCTCGTCCCTAACTCCTACTTCTTACTCCTAGTCCTACCAAAAAAAAAAAAAGGTTCCTTATTTTGCCGCCCAATTTTGAATTCTTGGCGTCAGTGAGTCTACATTTTTCTATTTTTAGAACACTCACCAACGCCATTTTATAAACCATAACGGAAGTTCCCCTTTAGAACGGAGTGTACTAATAATAAAAGTACTCGTTATTTTTATTCCAGGAAACTGTTCGACCTGAACGAGATTTTGTATTTATCATGGGAGAATCTTCTTTTTTTATTTCTAGTATTTTTTTCATGTTCTGAATCACTAAGCGTTTTGTTGTTATTCATCTTTTCTTCTACTTGTTTTTCACCTAAGAGACTCTTCCAAATCTTTTTTCCATTCATACAACACCCCCTTTTTGAGTTGTAAGTACCAGTTCCTTTGTTCGTTGAAGACATATCAGTTCCTTGTAATTCATGAGTGACTCAGAGTTTTTTTCAAAACAATTTGTATCATTGTTTCTTGGTTCAGTATTTTTAACTGGTCATTAAAATAGCAATTAATTTTAGCAACTAGTGTTATTCTTCAAAACTTTGTAACTCCTTTTTATTCATTTTTATTTACTTGGTAACTAATAGTTCTTTGTTGTATGCACCAAGCACGTTCGTCTTTTTATTTTCCTTTCTTTTTTTTCGAAGACCTGTTTTATTTTCCGTGAAAGGATTCGTTTTTTTTAAATAAAAATTAATCCTTTTAATGGCATATCAAACATTATTGGTTATTTAATGCCAAATTCTGTTTTTGCATATATGTATAAAATATAGGATTTGTAAACAAAATTTTAGATACACACAGTTAAATGATCAAACAGTTCTATTTCTAACAATTCAATTTATCATAAGTCAACAAAGTTTAATGGTTCCAAGTATTGCTAGGAATCACGAACTATTCAATTCAACACAAGTTATTTGTTTACATACAGTTAAATAATCAAACGGTTCTACTTCTAACAATTTAATTTAGCATAAGTCAGTTGTTTGCACTGAGTTTAAATGATGAACAGTTCTATTTTACCCATAAATAGGACTCTATCAGGTGCTACTACTCTGGCCCAGAATGGACCTCGGAACAATGGCAATGAAAGAGTACTCTGCTTTCCCCAAAGCTCTAGCATTACTGGAGCCTCACCATCTGATTGTTTAATGTCATATTCAGGACACTTGTTGGGGTGGGGTGTCTTAACCCTCTGTAAAGACTGGGCTGGATGGCGGTCGAGGCAAATAATTTTCCGCGGGTGCAGAGTAAGGCTCTCCTTTATTGGAAATTATTTACAGAATCACCTTTTACGTCCCCCGTGATTGGCTGAAAAACAGCCAATCACAGGCTACTATTAGCACATCTGCCGTACCACCACACGTGTGTGTGTTCTTCAGACTAACTGATCTCTTTTCTTTTCTGACATCAACGATGTAACACGGAATCTTGATGGCTGACGTAACAGGCTACGAGTTAGTATGTGGTGCATTTTATATGAGGATGGTCATCCCATGAGAGACTCTACGCACGTGGGGACCCAAAATTCTCCTTAAAGCCTTTGAATTTGTACAGATCAACCACCAAAACTACATGAAAATGAAAGAACTGTTACCAAGATAAATGCTATAGTTAAGTCTGCAGAAAACACCTCCTTTTGCAATTATTCTTCTTTTCTACTTTTCTTTATCTCTTTCACTAAATATAAACCCCTTTTTTTTAACCAAATTGTTGTCTTATTCCTTTTCTCTTGTCACGTCTCGTGCGACAGTAAGCCTTATTTTTCCTTACACTGCAGTTATTGATTTCGACTTATTCTTAACGGGTAAAATCCCAACACCTTTTCCCTTTTAGCGATAATTTTTTTTTCTTTTTTTTTTTATGGATAGTTTTATTTTGCAGCATGGAATATTTGGGTTTGCTTTTGGTGTTGCAAGACTCGTGGTGTTTAAGCTTGTGAGTATTGAGACGAAATTGAGTTATGAGAAGTTGAGAAGGTTGAGATAGCAGCGTGTGTCGTCGGACGTGTGAGGGATTGTGCTTTAGAGTCACCATGGTTTTTGTCCGTCTGGTGGAGAGGCGTGCGTGGTCTCCATTAAAGTGGCCCAGAGGTAAAATGGGAGCTAGGTGTCGAGAGCAGGATTACGCGTCGGATCGACATAGCCAATTTTGGGGTGACATAAAGTTGTGCCTGTGCGAGGCAAGTTGAATGCATCTAATTTATATTCAACTTGGATTCCTTGCGAGGAATCCATAAATTAGATGGGTTCCATCGTGTGTCCATGCTGCTGCTAGAAGAGCCCCCAATGAGACGTCTGCACTGGGCGGCGTTGTCCAGCCAAAAAGAGTGGGTTTGGCAGCTTACCCAATTTCCTGTTGCCCGTAAAGAAAGGCCCGGGTTGAATAGAATAGTTCATCCTGATTGGGTGAAATTAAGTGTCGAATTAAATTTGCGCGCCAAACCAAAATACGAAATTTCCCTTCACTACACCCTCTTCGCCTTGGCACCTGGACTGCTAGCTCTGGTTCTCAAATCACCCTTCGTCACTTTTGATATATAACAATTTATAAAAAACGTAAGAAAGAACACAAAATATTAAAATATTTGACGATGAACGTGTAATGTACATAATTCCCTAATCTGTAGGCATGAAATAACTCCCGATGAAACGCCACTAAAATCAATCAATCGATCAATCACTTTTTTTCAATACTCCCACAATTCACATGTAAAAGTAAATTTTCACTTTAAAAAGAGTTGATTTTAGATCTTATATTGACTGAACAAAACAAATTCTTCAGATGAATTGATTCAGAATTTGATGGAATCCATTGAGTAAATATTACCTTGGTGAATAATCATGGGAAAAAAATTAATGTTTCGTCACATTTTACTAATTATTTCCCTTTAATTTTGCTCTTTAGAAATCATTTTATAAACATCGACCCCAAATGTGGGTTGATTTCAGTCACAACACATCAGTTTATTCAAAATTTTAACTGTTTGTCCTTTTCATTACCCGAAGGAACATATAGAAGACGAAAAATACTGTGAAAAGTAAGTATACCGATCACTTTAATTTCTCCGTTTGAAAATTAATACTTAAATTTAATTTGCATGAAAATTTTTTTTGTTCTCGCTACCTAGAAAAAAGAAAGATAAAAAATTTCGAATTATTATATCAAATAATTATTCGTTAGTTTTTTGTTTGTTTGTTTTTGTTTTTTTTCTTTTTGTTGGTATAAACAAAAAGGACCAAATCTTGATTGAAAAAATTGAAGAATCAATAATAAACGTATTATCATTGGACTGTTTTAAATTCAGGATTATTTGCATCGGCAAAACATTGATTGTTTACATCATTTGACGACTAGTGATCTACAATTTAAAAAAATTTCGGATCTCTAATTAAAAAAATCTAACGGAAATATAGCCGTTAATATTTATGTACAGTCTTTTTGACGAAAAAAGACAAAACTCGCTTGTAAGGTTTATTTCAAAGGGAATAAAGACAATGAATATAAAGAAGAAAGAACAGAAGAAAAAAGAGATTCAACAAGAGTAAAATGAAGAAAAAGGACGATATGGGAAAATAGAAAGAAAGAAGAAAATATCAAGAAACTAAAAAAAAAGACTGAGAAAGAAGGGAAAGAATTCGAAGAAAAGGAAAATGTAACAATAATAACAACAGCAAAAAAGAAAAAAAAAAGGAGATTGGAAGGAAAAGAGAAATAAAGAAAACAGAGAAAGAGATGAAGGGAACGAAAAATATTAACGACAAATAGAGCAGAAAAAAGAGAACAAAAGAACTGATGAAGATGAAAAAGAGGAAGAAATGAAGAAGTTGTCGATGATAACTAAAGAAGCGGAGAAGTTCGGAAGAAAGAAAAGAAGGAAGGAGAGAAAACAAGAGGAATGGGAGGAAAGCAACAAAAGTAGACGAAGAAGAAAAAGAAGAGTGTAGATGGAGAAAAATAAGTTAACGTATGTAAAGGTTTATTATTTGCCTAAATTTCTTAGATGAAACTTGATAATTGTTGTCACTTAGAATATTCGGACGATTGACCTCTACCAGCCATAGGTCCAGTGAGTAGAATGTTCCCCCATGGCCCAGTAGACCCGGTTTCACTCCCAGATCGAGTCGTACCAAAGACTTAATAAATGATATTTGATACCTCCTAGCTTAACATTCAGTATTACAAGATACGTATCAAGGGTAAAGTGGAGCAATCCAGCGAAAAAAGTAGCGCCCCACTCCACACCTCGGTGTAGTAGCTATTGAAAAGGAGACCTTTGAGTCGCCCCCGACTACAGTCGCCAACTTTACTTATTGTTATAATTACAACGTTTCGGCCGATGTGTCCTTCAGAGTTCTTTAGACGTTTCATTTCATACTCATGATCCTACACAGAATTGTTATTTGGTCCACCGGGGTACATTGTTCCAATTCTGTTAACTATGACTGGGTACAACTGTTAAAGTATTCCTTATTATTCTTACCTGTACTTGGGATTGAACCTGCAACCTCTTGATGATTTCCCTCAGAAACACTTTCCAACCGAAGAACATATTGGACGAATTGTTGGGAGTATAACAATGAAAACGAAGGTAATTGTCCGAATATTTTAAGTGATAACAAGGTTTATTCTATCGTCAAAATATTTATTCTGTTATAGGGAATTAAAATTTTTTTTTAAATTAAATGAATTAAAAATAATTATCAAAAATATGCAGAAACTCCCGGAAGCCCCTGACAGAAAAAGGGGCGACGCATGCTCAAAAGAAAAGGAACCGTCCTGACAAAAGAAAGAATCCCGTACTCTTTCAGCAGTGACCAGTGGAGTGACAACACCTAAATCTTCCTTGCTAGTGGTGAAAGGCACCATGCGTCCGTCTCTAAACGACGCGTTGACTAACCTTTCTACTAGTAGCAGCCGCCTCTTTTACTTACGACCCACAACTAAAAACACTGAATAATGAACTCGTCAGAATCACAATTAAGACACCACACAACGGATTTAATGACTACAACTGAAAACACCGGATTTAGAGATATCTCCCAAAAGCGTCTAACCCGTTGTTACCGCTTAAATACTAAATTTGGACATATTTACCCAAGAATGACAAACACATTTTAACACCTTGACTGAGAGATTCAACCATTTCATTTGTATTCAGGAAGAAGTTCTTCATCCACTGAATGGTTGTTGAACCCAGAAATAAAGGCAAAGTATAAAAGACATCTTCGTTTCCAATCTTTTACTATCTTCTTCTTTCATATAATTCCTTTAAAGCCTTCATATCCAAGAAGTTGAACCAGCAAGATAACGTGGGGTAAGAATAGAACAACCCAGAATGGAGTCAAATTGCAAAACAACATAAATTACCTTTAAAATCCCAGAAGAAAAGTCTTGAGAAAATCATTTTCACTCTGAGTTTTTCAGATAAGTTTTTACAAAAGTCTGGGTGACAGCAAGTCTTTTCAGGTCTCAATGACTCTCCTAAGTATTCTAGCTGATCTTGACAGTGCTGCTGAGGAGTCCTTTGGCATAGTGGCTAACATACCGGGTGCGACATCGTAGTGAGTTCGGACTCCATATTTTATGCGTCTCATTTTCTTGAATAGGTTTAGACCAGTTGCAATACCAAGGTTAAAGAACCCAATCTGCCCTATTGTTTAACTATAACTGCTACGAGAATAGTTGGATTCATGCATTTCCTAAAGGTATTAGCTCTATATGAAATCCAAACAGCCTCATCCAGGTTTTGAACTTAGATTACTATTGTTAAATAATTAGGGAACTAAAGAATTATTTTTGTTAATCATTTCATATTAGTGATAAATTGTGGCAGGTAAAAACTTTGATTTTGTAGCTGCAAGTTTTCGAGTTGTATAGGTCAAAGCGGGTAGACTTTATTTTGCACATGCGCGTGTCAGCTCTTGTCAAAATGAATTGTGAAAGGTTTGTTTTGAAATCGGATGTAAGCGAAATGTTAAAATAAACATTTGGATGGGTGTCAGAAAATGTTTAGCAAGGTCTTTGTGTCATTAAAAAATTTTTTTAGTGACTACGTGTGATTAACACATTAGTTAAGGAATTAATTTTTAGAAAATATCTTAGGAGATTTATAAGATGCAGAGTCTGTCAGACAGTTATAGGATCCATACTTTTTTTTATTTTTGTTAAATTAGCTAAGAACACGTAAATCAGAATATTCTTGAAAAAAAGGATCCATACCTCACTTACTTAAAATATTTTTTTAGCCAATCAGCAAACATAGATTAGAACATTCTCGAAAAAACAGATCACACACTAACTTGCCGAAAGATTTTTCTGAGAACCAAAAAATAGGTGCCTCGATAAATAAGTAATTTCTACGATTCTCATTGGTTACATCAGGTCACAAGTTGTGTTTACTCATACGTCCGCACATTTGAACTTTAGTTGATTCACAATAAAATCTACCTGTGCAAACTTACAATATATAATTTCGATCCACTCAAATAGTATAAGAACCCAGGATTTTTTAGTTCAAAGGATAGGAGGCGATACACAGGCAGCTACAGACAACGCACGTGGAAGAAAAAGTCAGACGCACTCAAATACACTAACACGCCAACAGTGGGCTTGAATGACCAATAGGTAAAGTGACGTAGACATACCAGAACTCATACATACCGCATTCATACACATTTATGTAAGTACAAGTTGACCTCTGTCTTTCTCACGGTTATTCTTGACTAAAAATATTCTTGTTTTCTCACACACACACACATACACACACACACACACACACTTCCATACATAGCAAAATTTATGAACATTACTAACTTTATATTTGTTATTTGTCCAGTTGTGATAAAGTAAAATTGTTTGTTTTTTTAACATTCTTGTTTTTTGTCAATTTTCTTTCGTCTACGTTTGTTTGTAGAAATTGTGTGGTATATTGTGGAACTGGCACTCAGATTTACATCTTAGAGAAATATTTATTCCTCCACACAGTTAAAGTTGGGCAATTGAAGTTGGAAGCAGCGAGTTGGAGACGACAGACGACAAACGGCCCCGTTGGGGAGAGGCCAAGTCGGTGAAGAAGAAAATATGACTAAGTCTGTGCTTGTCTGTTTCGACTCGCCTAATAACTATGTCTCCATCTATATTTTTGCCTAACACCCTTTGTTTTATCTATCGATCTAAACGGACTCAAGCAATTCCTTTTATCTCTCTCTCTCTCTCTCTCTCTCTCGTTTCCCAATGACAACTATAAAAACTGTTGGAGCAATAAACTTTCGTATCATGAAAATCAGCAGCACCGTTTTGTGTTGTGTTTAAAGGGTAACGTGACACTAAATTCTATTTGGTATTTCCCCGTAGCGTTACACCATGTTTATTTCCTATGATGATAAGTAGTAAACCCTGTGACATCATTTAATTAAAGATTCTCGTTATCATCATCATCATCATCATCAAGTCGTGCTGACAGTACGAATTTCCCTGACTCTCTATCTCTCTCTCTCTATGTCTGGCAGTCTCTCTCAATCCATCCCTATCATTCATCGCTCCTGGTAGATTTTCCAAACTATATCCAATGTCCGCACAGAACTAATGTAAGTTCTTGCTCGTCAGCCAACACTGTCGCGTCCATGTATAAGAGTATATAGAAAATCGTCGCTTATGAGTTCATCCTTGTTTCTCCAGCAGTGTCACGCACGTTTTGTTTGTTTTACTTGTGTTATAGACTAGCGTATGGTTGCAAGAGACAACTAACGATAGGAATGGATTTAATTTAATTTAATTTCGTTTATAATTGAATAAATAAAAGTTGGTATGTCAGAAGAGATTCAGACTCTCTTCTTCCACCAGATACGGGTCAGAAGGTGAGTGGGTGTAAGTTGTTCTTGACAGGCTGTCTTCTTCCACCAGATACGGGTCAGGAGGTGAATGGGTGTAAGTCGTTCTTGGGTGGCTGGTTTCTTATTTGTGGCATGGTATATGACGTAGGTCTAGTGTTGGAATGCGGGGCTTAATTTGGTTCGGGGTCAGCGTTCTTTGATTTTTTCTGAAATGCAACGCATGACGATTCTCTCTTTCGAAGTTCTCCAGAGTCTCGACTGACTTTATAGCCACGTTTGAGATTTAATCGTTTCCAAAACACTTTGTAGGTGAAAGTTCATGATTGTTTGAAAAAAAGGCCTTTTGAATTGTAAATCTATTTTTATATTTCAACCGGATGGATGCGCGGAATCTGCCTGCGTAGCGACATGTTATATTCATTTTTGTCTCGGTCATCGTACAAACAACATCTGCTTGATTTTAACTTTTTTTCAACTGAAATGTACGCTCGAGGTGTTTTTATTTGTTTGTTTAGTTATTCATTATACTTGTGAGTTAGTTTGGAGTGTATTAGTAAATCAGAAGATATTTCTGTATATAACACTTGAATAGTTATTGAGATTGGAGGCAACTGGCCGTACATCTGCTGTTTTGTGGAGTATTGCTACTTGGATTTGTTCAAAATAGCACGTAGCATTCTTGTGTAGTTCTCCTCTAGCTTTTTTTCCATACATTTTGCAAACGTCCTTGTTGTATATTCATACAGTAGTATAGACACAGCCACAGATTGGAAAAAAAATCCCGATATGATCTATAAACTATCGATAACAATTCACGCCAGGAGGTGCCCGTGGTGTAATGGTTATCGTCCCAGGAAATGGACACAGCGACACGAGTTCAAATCCTGGACGAGACTGATTGCATTTCACATAGCACTAATACCCTTGGGAAAGGTATGAATCCAATTATTCTCCCTCCAGCAATGGGTAAATAGTAGGACAGACTGAATCCTTCAGCCTTGGTGAAGCAACTAGTCTAGGAGAAGGAATACTCTGAATTTAAACCTGTTAAACTCCGCTTAAAAATTGACCTTGTGTCATATCCTGCCCGAGCGGAGGGGGTGCTAAATATGATAACAGTTCATGCCTAGGCTGTCGCCAACAGTTTCAGTTGATGAGATATTGCTACCACACTCTACTGAAAGACTACCTGCTATGCTGATGTGAAATTTGTCAAAAAAATTAAAAATGAAATAAAATAATAAAATAAAAATAATCAAAATTAGTTTTCGGCCAATCCGTGACCTTCGCGGTAAAAAACAAAGAAAACCCAACCTGATCCGATCAGAAGAGAAAAACGATATAAAAGACAAATTTCTCGACAGCGGAGAAGATCAAAGGAAGGCAGACCCCCAACTCAGAGAGAGAGAGAGACAAAACTGGAAACCATGCATCACCCATATTGACTTTCCTCTTCATTTTGAAAGAAGCGACTAACTCGGAATCACCGAACATCCTTCTCATCTCTGCATCCGTAACATCTAATTGACCGCGTTCGAGAAAGTCCAAGAATCCTACCACTATTAAGCATAGGATATTTTTCAACTTTTTAATTCCATATCAACACGTTTTTACAAACCCAGTTATTTGGGCTCTTTACACATGTGTTTCCACTACAATTGTTAAAATTTTTACGTGCCTTCGTATTCTTTGTTTTTGCAACTGTGTTTTTTTTTTTTACTTTCTTTGCAACCATACGCTGATATAACACGTTCAATCAAATAATGTAAATCATTTTTGTATTTTTTAAAATTAAAATTCACTTTGTTGTTCATAAATTTATGCAAAACCTAATATGACAAATATTGAGATAATCACTAGTCATATAGGCATTTTTCTTGAAAGAACTGAAATTTATCAATTATATTTCTTAATCAACTTGAAATATGAGAAGTGCTGGTATACATTTAAAGTTAAATTGATATATAACTATGTGATTGTAAATAATGCATAAGTTTTACGGTCTTCTTTAATAATATCTCTTGTTTCATTTGCAGATATCACTTGTGGAAAACAATGGAATTTATCAATAAAGTATAAGAACTTTCATTTGAGGATTAACATGGAAGCTCATAAGAGTAAAAAAAATATACTTTTTTCTAGATTTAAAAACTATACTTGAATGAACTCTTACAATTGAAAAAGATTCATTGAAACATATAAAGCAGAAAATCATTTTAAAAGATTATCTGGATCTAAATTTTCAGGAAAATGATATTTAACAGCAAACACAGACTGTAGATCCTCATCCTCAGAAAATGTAAATGTTCATTTTATACATCGATTGTAAAAAAAATCTTATTAGTGCAAATGATATGCCATTAAGCATGCATCTGAACGTGTTTAAAGGGATCAAATTTTAAAATATGCAGACAAAAATGGAAGAAAAGTCATTAACTTGTCAAGTGTGTGCATCAGAATTTTCACAGAGTTCTGGTTTAAAACTACATATGCGAACACACACTGGAGAGAAACCCTATCCTTGTAAAGTGTGTGGATCAGAATTTACTCAAAGATCAAATTTAAAAGCACACATTCGAACGCACACTGGTGAAAAGCCTTTCTCTTGTGAAGTATGTGGATCAGCTTTTTCACAGAATTCTGGTTTAAAAATACACATGCGAACACACACTGGAGAAAAACCATTTTCTTGTAAGGTATGTGGTTCAGCATTTTCAATGAGTTCAGGATTAAAATTACACATGCGAACTCATACTGGAGAGAAGCCATATGTTTGTGAAGTGTGTGGATCAGCATTTTCACAGAGTGGTACTTTAAAAATGCATATGGAAACACACACTAAAGATAAATCTTACTCTTGTGAAGTGTGTGGATTAGCATTTTCACAGAGTCCAAATTTTAAAGTACACATGCGAACACACATTACAAGCAAAACTTACTCTTGTGAAGTCTGTGGAGCAACATTTTCGCGAAGTTCAACTGTAAAAGTCCATATGCGTACACACACTGGAGAGAAACCCTTTAGCTGTGATATATGTCGAATGGCATTTTCAACAAGATCAATATTAAATAAACATATCCAAACACACAGTGAAGATAAACCTTACTCTTGTACAGTATGTGAATCGGCATTTTCCCGAAGCTCATATTTAAAAGTACACATGCGAACCCATACTGGAGAGAAACCTTTTACTTGTGAAATATGTGGAACAGCATTTTCAATGAGTTCCAGTTTAAAAATTCACATGCGAACTCATACTGGAGAGAGGCCCTATATTTGTGAAATGTGCGGATCAGCATTTTCTACCCGGTCAATATTAAATAATCATATGCAAACACACATTGAAGGCAAACGTTACTCTTGTGAAGTGTGTGGGTCAAAATTTTCACAGAGTTCAAATATAAAAAGACATATGCAAATTCACACTGAGGGCAAACCTTATTCTTGTGAAGTGTGTGGATCAGCATTTTCTCGAAATTCAACTTTAAAAGTACACATGCTAAGGCACACTGGAGAAAAACCCTTTACCTGTAAAGCGTGTGGAATTGCATTTCCACTGAAATCAACTTTAAAAATTCACTTGAGAACACACAATAAAGACAAACCATATTCTTGTGAAGTGTGTGGATCATCATTTTTACGAAATTCAACTTTAAAAGTACACATGCGAACACACACTGGAGAAAAACCTTTTATTTGTGAAGTCTGTGGTTCAGCATTTTCGCAGAGTTCCATTTTAAAAAGTCACATGCGCACACATACTGGAGAAAAACCCTATTATTGTCAAGTATGTGGATTGGCATTTTCCTATATTTCTACTTTAAAACTCCATATGCGAACACACAATAAGTAGGAACAATTTCATTGTAAAGTATACGGATCTGCATTTTTCAGAAATTTATATATGAACCTCTTCCTGAAAATGAAATTTTCATTCTGAAAAAATATGTGACTTGAAAAGTTCTTTAAAAAAAAACAAGTAAATATACATCAGAAAAATTATCTTTCAATAATTTTGGAGAATTCATATTCAAGAAAAAAAAGAGATCATCGTATGAACAAATTATCCAGATGAAGAGAAAAAGCTATAATGCTTTGATGCGTGGGGATCAGCACTTTTGCTGTGAACATTTCAGTAAATTCATTGTCTGAGAAAAAGCTATATATTAATAATTCCCATAATTCTAATAAAAGAAAACGGCTTTACGCTAAAAGAGCAAGAAGGAGAAGTTATCCCGCATAAACTATTACAGAAGCAGACTATGCAGATGTTCTAGCGTTTCTTGCAAATACACCTGCCCAAGCTGAATCCCTACTGCATAGTCTAGAGCAACCAGCAGGAAGCATTGATTTCTACGTGAACGCAAATATAAAAGAGTACATGTGTTTAAAATGAGAAGGAATCACCTCCACCCTAAGTGGCAAACCTCAAAAAAATTGTAGACAAGTTCATATACATCGGTTGTAATATCTCATCAACTGAAAGTGATGTTATATCTACCAAAGGCGTGGACTGCTATTGATAGATTATCTGATATATCTGATAAAATAAAACGGGATTTTTTCCAAGCTGTGGCTGTGCCAATACTACTGTTTGGAGGCACCACATAGACACTAACAAAACGCATACAGAAAAAGCTTGAAGGGAACTACACAAGAATGCCACGAGCTATTTAGAATAAATTCTGGAAGCAACACCCTCACAAAACAGCAGCTGTACTGCCACTTACCCCCCACACACACACACACACGTCTCTAAAACTATCTAAGTAAAACGGACATGTGTGACACTGCTGGAGAAGCAAGGACAAACTCATAAGCGACGTTTTTCTATGGACGAGTTAGAATTTATTTACAACAGCTTTGTGCAGACACTGGATTTAGTTTGGAAGACCCGATGGATGATAGACACGGATGGAAAGAGAGAGAGAGAGAGAGAGAGAGAGAGAGAGAGAGAGAGAGAGAGAGAGAGAGAGAGAGGTGGAGTAAATCCGTGCTGTCAGCACGACTTGATAATGATGAATAATTTAGGCAATTCATCTGAAAAATCAACTACCAACATACATACCATCATTAAGGCTAAGTTTCATTATGTACCACAGATCACAAATACTGGGATCATCTTTTTTTCTTGTTTTCTGATGTTTTCCATATCGCTGGCAACAATACACTTCCATTTCATTCTTGATATCGACCTTCTTTTCCATTTACACAAAAGTTGTCTAAATAAGATTATATTTCTATTCACATACAATTAGCTAAACATTCCGTATTTATTTCTCTCAATAAAAAAACATGAATGATTATTTTAATACCACCCAGTCCTATAATCTATGTTCTTTTTTCCTTGCTGTTGTTTTCCTTTTGTTACAATTAAATATCGTTCCATAATCTCCTAATAATATAAAACACAATGTAGCATTCTGTATATACATCTGTGTGTCTGTACACATAATATTTAAAAGAAAGAAAGAAAGAAAGAACGGAAATGAGATCGCTGACGTTTTTGTAGTAATCGTAAAAGAAAGAAAGAAAGAAAGAAAGAAAGAAAGAAAGAATCATGTAATTTGTAGCTTGCTACATTGAAAGAGAAAAGAAAAGAAAACATATAAGTCAGCAGTCGTAACAGCAGGCTGACTTGAAAGAAAGAAAGAAAGCAAGAAAGAAAGAAAGAAAGAAAGAAAGAAAGAAAGAAAAGTCGAGATGTCCTGTGTTTTTGAAATCTTAAAGAAAGAAATGAAAGCTAAAAAGAATGATCAAAGAGATTGAATGATTTGTAGTTTTACAGCGTTGATGAAGAAATTTAAACGAAGACATGTGTCCACAGAGTGATTCTAAAAAGTTATGAAAACTATTATTTCAATGTTGTTTAAACAGTCTGAGGAGAAAAATATTTACCAAATGGGAAAATGTTTAATATTTTTTTTTAGTTTAAAAAATCCTGAATTAATTTTTTTTTAATATAAAAAGAGGTTTCTTAAGGGTATTTTTAAGTCATTTTTTTTTCGCGTTTCAAATTGATTTTTGCTCATCATATTATGAGATACCTACTTATGGAATCATCAGTTGATATTGAAAAAAAATGCAATTCTTTTGTTTTCCATTCATTTAGTCATTTTGATATACACAGATATTTTATGTAAAATTCAACCGCCATTGTTGATGGGTGTATTCTACTTTGAGAAATAATTTGCTTGGAACTTTAAAAACAAGAAGAATAACATTTGAATATAAATAATGTGGAAGCTTTATTATTTTTCATTTCTTCTCTTGATAGAATAATTTTAAGTTGTCTTGATAAAGCAAATTGGTTTGGTTTAGTTTAGTATTTTTGCTTAATGGCATATCAACCTTCTTAGGTTATTAAAAGGCATCCCTTTTGAAGAACAGCAGTGATACTATTTAACCCATATCTGGGAAAATAATTTGGTGTGGTTTATATTTTGATTTGTTGGTAAAGGTGTCACATGTGTATTGTCTATCACTATTTGTTTTGGAGTAGAATATTTTGGAAAATTATTCAATATTCCTACCAAAAATAAACGTTTCAGTCATTCAAACAAATACACAAAACCACAGACTGTTTTTTATCAGCATTTTATTACGTTGCTGGGACGTTATCTTGTACCTTCCCAAACAGCACCAAAAAGCTATTAATCCTGATACGAGAAAGATTGATATTAAGAAAGAAGTTGACTCATATTAGTAATAGTTTATCCGTGATATACAAACTGAACTCAATGAAGAAAACACCAGCACATTTAAACATACAAGAACTGTTAATCTTTTATATACATAATATACATACAAATAGCATTAAAAGAAAAAATACCCAAACGTGTCCCAATAGCTTGTATTATACACATATTGTTCTATGAACAAGTAGTATGTAGAAGGGTTACGAAATAGTAAAATGCTTACTCGTCAAGTGTGGGTACTCTAGCCTTATGGTTTCCCTGGCATGGGTCAGAGATAATGTTTCTTCTGTTAAAAAAAAAACAGAAGCAAAAAGAGGCTGAGAATGGGTTTCTTACTCTGTCATGTAACCCTAAATAGATATACCTTAAGGAGATAAGTATTGTATCCCTACAATAGTTTTCCACGTTTTAAACTCTTTTATTTGGTGTATATAGACCATTGGCCTAATGACTAGAATGTTCGCCAATGGTTCGAGTGACCCGGGTTCAATCCCAGGCCGAGTCATACCAAACACTTGCTTAACACTCAGAATTATTAGGTAAGGATCAAGGGTAAAGTGGAGTAATCTATGCAATGGATCGGTGCCCTCCCCTACATCTCGATCTAGTAGCTATTGAAAAGAGAGCCTTCGGGTCACTCTCGACTAAGGTCGCCAACTTTACTTACTTATTTGGTGTATGGCCCTTTACGATTTGGTCCTGGTTGCTGTGCTTACAGTAAGGACTCCTAAGATACTACAAACATCGAAGCACATGTAGCGCTCCTCTCCAGGGCATTGTTCTTAGCCACTGTTTTAACAGGATATGAACAGAATGTGGCCCAGCAGGGGATCGGCATAGCACTAAAATGTATAACGTCTCTTTCGACTGATCGGTGTTGTGTACTTGCTGACAAAATCTTATGATTTAAATGCTGAAGCCGTAGTTTTCTGGCCATTCTTACAAGGGTTGAATAGAAAAAAGACGATACAGACGAAGCCAATGATGGAATATATAATTTAGGGTACAAGTATTTAAGCCTTTGTTGTAGCTTGGAACAGTGGATGTAGCTGTCACCCTAAGTGCGCCATAGTTTAGACATGTATCCTTTCTTCCTTCCTGGTAGATTAACGTGGACAGTGTAAAGGGAACAATTATATAAGGACTCATATCAGCTAGAAATCCCAGAATGCAAAGTGACTTCTGCCCGGGCTAGGACCTGTTGTAAGATTTCATGGGAATTTTGTTCGTTAAGAATTGGACCTTAGTCGTTCTTCGATATTGTTTACGGTGCACAGGTAAATTTATTTCCCCGTGAAATATCTGTATTCTCTAAGACCCCTTATTGTAAGAATATTAACTATTGTTTTAAACCCTTTTTATTTCAGTATTTCACGGTGTCTTGAATTGAAGCAGAATAAAACTAGCGTTCAGTCAAACATCTGTTGAGACTTGTGTTTTAATTTTCAGCCAGAAAAAAGCGACAAGGAGCTGCTATAGTGAACGACTTTCGACTTCTTACTGGAGTATTAGTTGATCACATCTCTCTGGTGGTTGTTAAGTGTCTGAGTAAAGACCCAGACAACAGAATTCGCACGCAAAAATTAACATGTGTCTGGTTGGCTGCTGATACCCTCTTTTCTTCTACTTACCGTTCGAAGACTTGAAAGCTGTATTAGAATTCTTGTCGGCATTTTGATCTTCAAAGAACCCAGTGTTGGTAATCCAAAAGATACGTCTTCCTGGCAGAAACTTCAATCAGCAATTGAGTATCTGGGTATTTGAAGATAGTTACAACTGATTTTAAAAGCTTTCAGTCTTTGTCTCTGATTGGCCAATTTTTACCGGAAGTACTGGCTGCAGGCGGAAAAGTTCATAAACAGGGACAACAATCCTTTGGGCCGCTTATACACCAATAATTTTCCAAATGTTTACGAATACTTGGACAAAATAAGGGTAAAAGCAATAGAAAAGAAAATAGGACAAAAGGTTTTTTTTAAACAAACGATGAATTAACAAGACATGTCCAGATTTGCAATAAACGTGATATTAATTATAATGTAAAGTGTAGTTGCAGTATAAATAAATTATCAATAATAGCGTGTTGGTAACAGTACAAAAGAGTTATCAATGAGTAATGAGTAGGCTGCAGAATAAAGGGTTATTAATAAGTACTATCGGGAGCAAATAATTGTCCTTGTGTAACTTATCTTGTCACTCGAATTGTTTTCTGTCCCACTTGTAATTTGGACTTTAACGCTGTCAACGGCTCTCTTTATGACTGGCTTCTGGAATATGTCTTCTCTTATGGGTGCAGCAAAAAGAGCGAACCTCGCAATTGAATTTATTCGCAAAAACTAAGCCAAATGAATGCATGTCTGGTTGTTGGAATTATTTTATTGTAATGGGAAGATCTTCTTGTTGGGGACTTTTATGGTTGTCACCGCTGGAAAGAAATGACGGGATTTTTTTAGAACTGATACCGCCGTTTTCAGCTTAAACCACGAGCCACTCAAGACGTCAATTTTAGTAATCCTGTGAATTTTCGCAGAATGTTCTGGTTTTAAACCTTTCTGTTCACTACAGTTAATGGGAAATATTGAATAGGAAGTAAATCCCTGAGAGTTTTGCTGCTGTGCTAGACCTCTCCAAGCGAAATATGCTGTTGTCTATATCTGTGAATTTGTGCTGTCTCGACTTTGACTACGAAGTGTCTACCAGAATTACCCTGCTGAGCAGTATTCTTCTAAGAGAAATATGCTGTTACCTATATCAGAGAATTTGTGCTGCCTTGACTCAGACCATGAGATGTACATTTGAATTTGCTGTCCTATACAAGTTCTGAATGAATTGATGAATGAACCCCCATGTGTTTGCATTATTCGCTGTATTCTTGACGGAAAAGTGAACAGATTTTTCCCAATAGATATTTTTCTCCTAAGAGACTCCTCCAAATCTTTTTTCCATTCATACAACATCCCTTTTTTGAGTTGTAAGTACCAGTTCCTTTGTTCGTTGAAGACATATCAGTTCGTTGTAATTCATGAGTGACCCAGTGTTTTTTTCGAAACGATTTGTATCATTGTTACTTGACTGATTCTTTTTTTGACTGGTCGCAAAAATAGCAATTAATTTTAGCAACTGGTGTTTTTCTTCAAAACTTTGTAACTCCTTTTTATTTATTTTTATTTACTTGGTAATAAATAGTTCTTAGTTGTAAGCACGAAACAGGTTTGTCTTTTTATTTCCCTTTCTTTTTCAAAGAGCGGTTTTATCTTCCGTGATTTAAAAAAAAAATAATCCTTTTATGGTGTGTTCTGATTAGTTGCCGACATTAGTCATAACCAATCACGCAAACTCTCTTATCAAGTGATGGTTAAGAGGCTGTGACTGTGGAAGGTCTTACATTATTTTTTTAAACCCGAAGATATTGAAGTAGTACACAAGCACCCTAACTCGTCACTGATTTAGGGTGCTCGTGGGCTACGTTAACTTGGCCAGGCGCTTCTAAACAAATTACACCAATCCTTCTCATAAAGAAACTGAACAATAAATACCACAAGGACTTTCTCCCAAGGATTAGAATATAAAACTGGTTCGTGTTTTGGGAATTGTTTTTATTTTACAAACAAGTAGACTACACACATACAAGAAAGAGAGTTCCAATAGCATAATGGCTTAGGGGCCAGACCGTTGCCTCAAAATAAGCGACTTGGAACTCCGGGAGCGCAATCAAGTTCACTTTCGGATAAATACCTTTGTGAAAAGAATGACCCTCCTTATCCAGGCTATGGGTTTAAATAGTACTACTGCTGTACTTCTACAGGGATTGTTTAGCATAAACTTGCCGCGACCTGCCGATAAACATAAACGGATCAAGTTACACGCCCGCTGTAGGACAATTATATCCGGGTACGGCCGGAACTGACTAAGCCCTTTTTCTTTCTAACGACCTTGACACCTCGTGACAGCTAAAAGAAAAGGATGAATTAAAATTAACAATATTTACAAAGCACTTCGGCCAAAAATAACGTGATAAAACTGGAACTAATAGTCGTCGCCAGCTTATAGTAGGTAAAGAAAATACTTAATGGCTACACTCATTTTTTTATCAAAGAATTTTATATTCACGCGGCTGGAGCTGTGTGTCACAGCACTTTCGTCATATCAACAGGCCCTTTTTCAACGCTCGTCGGCTAGCTCTTAGCTAGCTCTCGGCTCCTGGCGAGCGCCCCGGGGCCTGTTACGTGCCCGGACCCACATTTGGGTTCGTGAAACTGCTTGCCTCATCAGGCTCACATTGCACTAAGTGAGCCGATGAGCAGCACAGACAAGCAGGGTTCGAGTCTCGGCTCGTTCCCGACCTCCCCTCCCCTTTATCCCCACTTTAATCGGCCTTCGGGCTTTTGACCTTGTGTCAAGTCGTGTCTGGTGGGAGGCAGCGACAAATATCCGGCAAGCTCTTGGCGAAGCCCCGGGGCCTGTTCTGGACTTCGGTCCGGAGCGTGGCCCTGGAAAAGGAACAATGGCAGACTTGGGGCCTTTAATTAGGCACCTAGTTTCGACTAGGCTACCTTCGGGTAGGCGAGCTGCATTTTTGTCTCCTTTGTCCCCCTTCTACGGCACTAGACCATGCGTCAAGTTTAAGCCGTAAACTGGCATACGTGCCCGGACCCACATTTGGGTTCGTGAAACTGCTTGCCTCATCAGGCTCACATTGCACTAAGTGAGCCGCACAGACAAGCAGGGTTCGAGTCTCTACTCGTTCCCGACCTCCCCTCCCCTTTATCCCCACTTTAATCAGCCTTCGGGCTTTTGACCTTGTGTCAAGTCGTGTCTGGTGGGAGGCAGCGACAAATATCCGGCTAGCTCTTCGCTTGTTTTGTGTCCTGTGGTGGGGCGCCCTCGACCGGCTGTGGTTGCTAGCCGCACTGTTCGTTCGGGTGTGTTCCACCACTGGATACATCACCTCTGGCCTCAGGGGTCCGTCCCCCCATGCTTTAACCCTCTTCGGAGGGGTTGGGTTTATCGCCCGGCGCCTGAGGCGCCCCGAAAAGGGGAATGCCGACGGGGTCCGAGGCATTTTTGGAACTGCCTGCCGCGTTGGGCTTCGGCCCTGCGATAGGACCCACTTTAAAAACGGCCTTGTGCCATATTCGTACGCTCGTGGGGCGTAGGATAAATAACGGCTAGCTCTTCGCGAATGAGGAATCCTGCATTTTGTGCGGTTGCATTCACCTTACCTTCCGGTGTTGATCCCACTTCTCATGGTAGATCTGCCTTTCTCCCACCTACATAGGTATGCACAAAGGTCTTTTTTAGGACCATAAGAGGTCTCTGTCTGCAGGTCAGAGCATCTCTGGCGGTCGAAGTAGACGGCCAGGTGGCAAACACGAAGACGGATTCCAAGACCAACCGGTCTTACTCTCGCTCGGTTCCGATTGTCCGATAATAGCACGGTCCAGCCTTTAGCTACCGCTTCGCTATCTGCGCAGCGCTAAGATAACGCCCATCTTAGCCTCGGCCTCCTGGCCTGTCCGCTCGTCCGCACGGCTTTGACACGACAACGCCTTCGCACCTGTCAGCTCGTCCGCACGGCTTTGACACGACAAAGCCTTCGCGCCTGTCCGCTCGTCCGCACGGCTTTGGCACGACAAAGCCTTCGCTCCCGTCCGATATGTCCGCTCGTCCGCACGGCTTTGGCACGGCAAAGCCTTCGCTCCCGTCCGATACGTCCGCACGGCTTTGGTGCGGACCTAGCTATAGCTATCGTCCGCACGGCTTTGACACGGCAAAGCTTTCGCTCCCGTCCGATACGTCTGCACGGCTAGGGGGCCCGGCAAAGCCCTAGCCTTTCCTCGACCTCGACGCTCTTGCAAGGTACCACGCAGTCCACGTAACGACTCGCTGTTACGGGCTGTCCTACCACTGCAACACCTGACTCACGTACGACCCGCCGTACGAGCCAGCAACCGGATCGATACACCCTTGGTTAACCACAACATACCGTCATAACCGGGGATATCGATCTACCAACCTCGACCAACCTCATCTGCCCGCGACGACTGTTCAGCTGTACTCAATGACTCAACCGATCTCAGCTTACCAGCATCAAACATCTAGCTGTACTCAACGACTCAACCGACCTCAGCTTACCAGCATCAAACATCCAGCTGTACCTCCACGACTCGACCTACGCCAGCGACCCTCGTCGAACGCCCAGCTGCGAACATCTACAACGTGACTATACCAGCTAACGACATAACCCATCCTAGCTGAAGACTACATACAACCGCAACGGACATTTACATACACGCTTGTAAATACGACAAAATAAATTGTCACTTGTTACCTCGCCTTTGTTCCTTCATATTGCTTTGGCTGTTCTCATTCACATAACTCATTTGCGGGGTCGACATACTTATCGGCTCCGCAACAAACTAACCTACAAAGGTTTATATGTTATTAACCTAAGAAACCAGCCAGTCAACACACATGCAGCATATATACCCCTAACCCGTAAAAAAAGAAAAAAAACAACAAAAAACCCCACCAATTTTCAAACAATTACGATTTTAAAACGTTATCATGTTTTAAAATTGTAATCTAATAGGCATCTACAAAAACGCGAAATTTCATCGGCAATAATATGATTTTTTAAAGATTTAAAACGATACGCCTGCCCTTTAAAAGTAGATATGATGAAAAAGGTAATAATCCGTATTTTTCATATCGATAAATCCTCGGAAAAACTCCCTTGTGATGCTTTTTATATTGGTTCTCTGGCGGACCTCCGTAGAAAAATATTGTTCCATGAAAAATCACACTATAAAGGCAAAGACTAAAAAAGTATTTTCCGGATGAAAAACTTTTTTTTTATCACTTGAATTTATTTATTCGGTATTTTTTATATTGATTAGAGTTTAATCTACGGATGTCAATTTTAAACTTCTAAAAAAAAACCTTTAAATCGGAATTCTTTTCTTTTTTATTAACTACATCCTCAGAAGATTAAGCTTCAAAAACAAAGTAAAAAAAATCCTAGAAGAGCAATATTATACGTTATTTAACCGTTTTTTTTTTTTAACTCCAAAAATAAGACATCTGTACGAACAAATACACGAATAGTTATAAAAATGTAAAGAAAATCTAATTTTCAATGGTCTTCTCCTTAAATCGTAAAAAAATCATTTACCAGTACCTTCAAGCAAAATTTTAAGAGAATAAATTGATTTTATAAAGTTTGATAATTCCATTGAATGGATTTTAATTTTGTTGATTAATTTTGAAAAAGATATTCGTATTTTTCTTCATAGTTTTTACTAATTATCTCCCTTGACTTTTGCTCTTTAGAAAACTTTTTTGTTATGCCTGATTCCGGCTGTTTTAAAATTTATTTCACTCTAAACTCACCGTCACTAATCTTCATTTTTATTGATACTGCAACTTTGCTGGCCAGGATCAAATCTAATAAAAAGCAGGAAACCTCTCTGATCCCTCCGCAAAAATTACAGTTTTTCTATTTCATTGTCTAAGCAAGAAAACAAACTGAAAGAAAAAGAGATCAAAAGAAGTAAGTATGATGTTCACTTTAATTTCTTTGTTTTGTTTACCAACAAAAATACCTAATTTCCAAAAAGAAATATTTTTTTGTTTCTCCATAAAGAAAAATAAAGATGAAATTTGAATATGCGAACATATTTTACTTTTGGCTAAATCAAAAAATTGATTATACTTAACATTTAAAAATAAAAACGTTAGCAATAAACTAAATTTGCTAAATAGAAAAAAAAAAACGTGACCAAACTGTCATCGGAAAAAAATGAACTAAATTTCTGAGTTAAGATATAGATTGAACTGCTTTTTTTTTGCTTTTTTTATAAAGGAAGTGGGACTTAGACTATGCCGACTTTATCCTCTACAAAGGGTTAAGACCCCTTCCTCCCAAAGGGTGTAGAAATTTATCTGGCCTCCCAACAGTCAGAAGACATCTTATTGTGAGGAGCCATGTACGAACTGAAACTCCTACCCAGCCATTACAGAAAATGTTTGGGTCCATCAGCATTTCCCTTTTGGGGCATCGAGCAATAAATTCAGATCTGCTAAGCAGCTGTTGCCTCTCTGGAACTTAGCTAATATTGTCTTCTCATCCATCCAGAACGATGGTGTGGCTCCAGTTTTGTTTGTTTATAAGGGTTTTATGGCCTATGAACACTTATAGGTTATTTAATGCCAAATTCTGTTTATACATATATATTAAATATGATAAGTTAAGTCCTTTTGTTGATGAAATTTTAAAATGATTCTGAGCTATTTTTTTCTCCACTGAGTTAAATGTTTCAAGTATTGCTATTTAACTTAAATTATTCCATTTAACACTTTTCATTCATTTGCACACTGTCAAATGATTCTTAGTATTGCTATGCTATACCAATAATTCTATTTTGCAAACAGGTAAACGGTTTCAAGTATTCTACATTAATAGCTTTATTTGCACGCAGTTGATTGTTTCCACATATTACTATGCATCCCTAATAATTCAATTAAACATCATGTAAAATAATTAGGGTGGTAATTAATTATATTAATTATTTTATTGATAATTGATTATATTAATTATTTCATTATTTAGTGTTGTTGAGGACTTGTTACAAATCTTTGAGTGTAATGTCAAATGCATGCACAGGTGTTGACCAGGTTTAAATACTTCACGCCAAACTAACATTGGGAAGACAGGATATGGATAAAAAACAAATCAAAGCTTGTTGACCTGTGTGGGGAAATAAAAGTTAATGACATGTTCTAATGTGACTTGCTGATGCAATAATTAAGAAGATATATAAGAAAAAATAATTTTGGATTTAAGGTGAGTTGAATTTGAAACCCAAAGATAGACGTTTGGGTTTGATGTTCGTACGAATCAGTTGGTGACAGGGGTTTGATTTTTGTAGCTTCAAACAAGATATACTAGAAGGTCATTCTCTCTCTCATGTGTGAGTTAGATTGCTATATAAAAATATTGACTGTCTGAATAAAGACTTTTTTGCATTCCGAATAACATTATTTTTGAATATTCAACAAGTTCAATTGTGTTACAGTCAATCATTTGTTTGCACACAGTTTAAATGGTCAAACAGTTCTTTTTGACCCATAGATCAGCTCCTAACAGGTGCTACCACTCAGGGCCTGAGTGGATCTGGGAGCAATGGAAATGAAGAGGTACTCCACATTCCCGGCGTGTTTAGTGTTATATCCAGGACACTCACAGAGATGCAGTCGGTGTATTCTACAACCCAAGCCCACTGAGCTGCTCAGGTCCTGGAGCTCTGGGGTATATAGAGTCAGTACATTCATTACTCCCAAATCCTTTTTGAGGAAGAATTATATTTTAAATAAGAAAACAGGAGATTGCTTCAGAATCTTGTTTTCATGTTTTATGTAAATAATAATAATAAAGGACTGATATAACTTTGTAACCATATTAGAACTCATAATGAGATTTATAAGTATTTTACTAGAAATCAATTTGAAATTGGTTCCTCCTTTTTGCTAGAATTAAACTCAGAAATATGTCTTTCATTATTTTTCATCTGCAAAAAAGTCAACAATATTTCCAAAACTATTAATATTTCAACAATTCTTTGTGCACATTTTTAAAAAAACGAATAAAAAATTTTTCTACATTTTTTTTTTTTTTAGATAGAGGAATTATATTATAAATTGATTTACTATGACAAGAAAATCCTGGCAAGCACTGTGTGCAACATACAGAAACACTGAACAACTGTTTTGACCTTATTAGGTCTCATCAGCAGTGTATACCGTAATCTTCCCCATTGGAGATCGAACCAGCAACCACAGAACCGAAACTCTATGACTGTGGTCACTGGTTTGATCTCCAGTGGGGGAAATCATAGTATATACTCCTGATAAGACCTAATAAAGTTGAAACAGCTTTCCAGTGGTTCTGTATGTCACATGCAGCTCTTGCTGGGTTTTCTTGTCATGGTAAATCAATTTATAAGAAATTCTTGATAAACATTTAGTAAATTACTTTTATAAATGTATTTGATTATTCATACATTTTAAGTGGATTCGATTATGTTTATTTATTTATGTGTAATGTTCCTTGTCTGGTCGAGATTGATTTCTTATTGGGGGATGCTTTTTATATGTAAGTAAAGTAAAAAGTAAAGTTGGCAACCATAGTTGAGGTTGACCAGAAGGCTCCCTTTTCAATACCTATTACACTGATATTCCCTAAATTGCTACACTTTACTCTTGATCCTTACCTTATAGTGCTGAGTGCTAAGCAAAGTGACATCAAGTACCATTCTTTGAGTCTTTAGTATGACTCGATTTGGGATTGAACCCCGGTCTCCTGGACCATTGGCGAATACTCTACTCATTAGGCCAATGGCTTGGTAATGTGGAGTAATCTAGGGGAAGGAGTAGCACCCTTCCCTACACTTCAGTGTTGTAGCTATTGAAAAGGGAGCCTTCAGGTTGCTCTTGACTACTTTTTATATGTATTTTGTATTAATGCATGTGTGTTTGTGCATGTATTGGTGTTTGTTGCTTCTTAATTTATTCTTTTTCACTTCATATATATGGGTTCTTTTTTTGTTCTTTTTAATCTTGGTATTATTGATTTATCCTGACTTTCTCCTTATGTGTTTTGCTTAGCTTGGTTGAAAGAAAAAAGCTTTGAATTAATTGGTTTGTTTGTTTATCATATTTACCAATCCCTCCACTCGGGCAGGATATGACACAAGGTCGATTTTTAAGCGGAGTTTAGCAGGTTTGAATTCAGAGTTTTCCTTCTCCTAGACCAGTTGCCTCACCAAGGCTGAAGAACCTAGTCTACCCTACTATTTACCCATAGCTGGAGGGAGAATAATTGGGTTCATACCTTTCCCAAGGGTATTAGTGCTATGTGAAATGCAGTCAGCCTCGTCCAGGATTTGAACTCATGTCACCATGTCCATTTTTTACAACGATAACCATTACACCACGAGCACCTCACAAATCCTACGACAATAACCATTACACCACAGGCACCTTTGCTTGTTTAATATTATTGCATTTCCTTCTATTGAAGTTTAATATGAATGTATGGATATGTATATAAGTATGTATGCATGTATATTTATGGTTTGGTTTGGTTTTATGGCATAACAACCATTGTAGGTCATTCAGTGCCATATCATTTTTGTACGTATATCAAATATATGATTCTAAACACATTTTGAAGATAAAATTTTTAAATAAGTCTTAGTTAAATGGTTTCACTTGATTTTAAACAGCTCAGTTTGACTTAAATATAATCTTTTGTTTACACAGTCATTGGTTTAAATACGGTTTTTTTGTTTACACACAAATGTAAAAATAGTTCTATTTCAAACAATTCAATTTAGCTTGTCAACAAAATTAAATGGTTCCAAGTATTGCTATGTATCACTAATAATTCAATTAAACAGTAATTTGTTTACACACAGTTAAATATAAAACAGTTCTATTTCAAACAATTCAGTTTAAATGTCAAAACAGTTCTATTTTGCCCTATTCCCATTAAAGTGTCTACTTAAATTAAAGATGTTTTAGTAATAATAAATATTATTATTATAAACTGTATGCAAAGTACGTGGTGCATTCAATAAGTTTCCAGACTTTTTTTGTACAGTCATTTAAAATTGTTATAGACTCTTGAAAATTCACTATGTTATTGCTATACATCTTATGAGATGACTGACCAATTTTTATGATTTCAGCTTCAAATGAACAGCTACAGCAGCAGTTGGAATACACCCTACTAAAGCCTGATTGTCACAGCTGGTAAATTTCAAAAATGCAATCTGGATGTAAGGACACTTTAGAAGAACAATATGCAATAAAATTCTGTTTTAAACTTGGAAAAAATGCCACAGAAACGTATGGAATGCTTCAGAATGTTTTTGACCATCTTGGATGAATCAAGTATCAGTTTTTGAGTGGCATAAGAAATTCAAGGAAGATACAGAGTCTGTGAAGGATGATGAGAGGTGTGGGAGGAGTAAGAAAGTCAATACACCAGAGTTGATTGGCCAAAGGGTTATGGTTAGGGTTACTATGTTGAGGTCTTAAGGGAGTTCAGGAAGACATTCCGTCGGAAGAGGCCAGCACTCTTCAAATCAGGTCAGTGGCATTTCAACCAGGACAATACACCAGTCCACAACTCCATCCTTGTCACAGACTATTTGAGCAAGATGGGCATCAAGACAGTTCCTCATCCTCCCTGTAGTCGAGACCTTGCTCCTTGTGACTTTTGGTTATTCCCTAAGCTCAGAGGCTGTCGATATGAGACAATTGAGGAGATGAAAGAGGTTGTGACAAAGGTCATTGACATGCTCACACAAGAGGACTTCCGTGGAGCCTTCCAGAAGTTGTTAGAATGGTACAACAAGTGCATTGCAGCCAGAGGAGATTACTTCGAAGGGTAATAGTGTTTCATATGTGTACTATCAATAAAAGTGCCCATACGAAAAAAGTCTGGACACTTATTTAATGATCCTCGTATTTGTATTAAAAATAGATACTTAAGAGCTTTAGTTATTTACTAACGACTATTGTCATTAGTTACTTGAAACCATATAATTGTCTATGAAATATTAGTATTAAATAAAAACCCAGTCAGCTGGTGCTGTAGAATACACTGCGTGGGTCTCTGCAGAGGGGTAAGACCTTCCCAATGAATGTCCTGTTTATGACACTAAACATTCTGATGTTGAGGCTCAAGTTTTGGAGCTTTGGGAACTGTGGTGTACTCCTTCATTGCCATTACTCCCAGGTCCACTCTGGGTGAGAGTGGTAGCACCTAATAGGGTCCTATCTATGGGTCAAATAGAAATTAACTCTATATTTATGCTAAACTGAATTGCTTGAAATAGGACTGTTTTGACATTTAAACTGTGTACTTATGCTAAACTGAATTGTTTGAAATAGAACTGTTTTTGACATTTAACTGAACTGGTTTGACATTTAACTATTTGTAAAAAAAAATTATACTAAACTGAATTGTGTAAGATTTAATTTGGTGTTGAGTGACCTGAAAAGGATTGATGCGCCATAAAACAAAACTACCAACCAACCATTTACTTTCTAATCACATAAGTATATACATTTAAATCTGTGCTAACAAATGACTCATATTAATTGCAATACTTTTGACCATTCAACTGAGTGCAAAAAATGAGCTTTGGCTTGTTCAAAAATGTTATCAAAATGTGTTTATAAATGATATATATTTAATATATATGTACAAAGAGGATCAAGAAGTGTAGCACTACAACACCATGTTGAAAGTTGTAACACAAAACAATACAAAAATGACTCTGTTAGTTTCAGGATACACAAGTTTATTGCTGCTACTCTTTTCACAGTAGTTGCCAAAAAGAGAGAAATAAAGTGAGGTAGTGCATCAACTGATTAGATAGACAGAGACTATAAACCATTGTTATATAGCCATAATGATATCATTGTTATATAGCCGTAATGATATCAATAATGATAATACAGGCAGACTCTTTCATTTTGGATATGAATGGGTTTATTTTTTTCAGTCTTCAGTCCTTGGTGACACGAGCAGAAAGAGACAATTCATAAAGGCCTATGGTAACCATACCCCACGCATGGTGCATAATCTTAAAATTCTCAGGACATCTCTTCCGGGCATGATGTCACCCACCTATTTAATACATTCCATGGCATGTCCTGCCACATTTCCTGTCTGGGAGTTTATAATAGATGATGATTGTTATATCCTTTCCATGCAGGCATGTGAGTGCCCCGTCTGACTATGATACCTGAATCAAGAGACACAGTAGTTCAAAGCCTTACCAAAATAAATAATAAAATATAATTGATGAAAAATGATTAACATAATAATTGTTGCATAGCCTGGAGCAGGGAGCATTAGCCTCCACATGAATGCAAATAAAACTGAGTACACATGTTTTAAATCAGAGCCTTTTCCACTCTAAGTGGCAGGCCTCTTAAATTAGTTGACAAATTTACATACCTTGTCAGAAATATCTCATCTACTGAAAGTGGTGTTAACATATACCTAACAAAGGCATGAACTGCTATCGATAGGTTATTGATCACATGGAAATCTGATCTATCCAGTAAAATAAAACAGGATTTTTTCCAAGCTGTGGCAGTGTCAACACTACTGTATGGATACGGAACATATGGAGAAAAAACTAGATCTGAACTACACAAGAATGCTACATGCTATTTTGAACAAATCCTCAAAGCATCACTGTAGAAGTCACTATTCTAATGTGCAGAATAAACAATAAGAACAACAATACTTACTGGTTCAGTGGCCCCAGCTAACATCCAGTTGGCAGACAAAAGATAAAATAGGCAGTAACTCAATACTGAGCCTATAACATCTTAAGCAAGCCAGTGTATACACACTCTAATATACCCATTTACTGAGCCAGCAACTAATCACTGTCCAGAGAATGGACTTAGCCATTTGAGAACAATGGAATGCCCCAATGTCCATATAATCTCACCTCAAGTCGTAGTTTATTTCTTTTTTACACAGCTAACGAGCATTAAGAACGAATTCCAATACAACACATCGCAAAACAAACTGTACTGCGACTTACCACTCATCTAAAGAACAACCAAGACATGCTGGACAAGTAAGGATGAACACATAAGTGACTTTCATCTATGGACCCCTAAACATGGAGATGCCAGTATTGGCCGACCAGCAAGAACTTATTTATATCACTTCTATACAGATACAGGACATAGTTTGGAAGACGAGATGAAAATTTACCATTACTGTTTTCAATTATTCAATTTTTTTGCTATTTTAAAATGTATGATGATATTACATTTAATTTGTTTATTTGATAGAAGAATGTAAATCATTTTTGTAATTTTATCAATAAATTATCAGAAATCTATCATAAATCAAACTTATGCAAAAAACTAATATTCTAAATATTGATATTTAATTTCATCATTTTTCTTGATAGAACAGCAAATTATTCTTTTCATTACTAACTAAACATGAATATACTTGGATTCATTGAAAGTTTAAATGAGTTATTATAATCTAATAATTGTACATAATGCATGTGTTTTATTGTTTTCTTTAAAAATATTTCTCGTTTCATCCACAGATATCAATTGTGGTGGAAATCAATGGAAACTACCTGATGATGACCATACGGAAATATTAAACTACAAGAATTTTCTTTTTAAAGATAATCATGCAAACTTATATGAGTTAAACAAATTTTAAAAATGCACTTAAATGAACCCCTTCAAGTTGAAAAGAGTCATTGGAAGACATAAGGCAGAAAGTCATTTTTGTGGATTATCTGGGTCTGAATTTTCATAAAATCCATATTAAAATAGTCACATGTAAATCCTCATCTTCTCTAAATTTGACTTTAAATGTACATTTAAGTTTTTGAATTACATTTTTTGAGCAAGGTGTATACATCAGCATATTTTGTGAAGAAATCGGATATAAAAAGTATGCGTACACTTTCTGGAGAAAAAACATACACTTGTCAGGTATGTGGAACAATATCATCAGATGGTTCTGGTTTGAAAAAACATTTGCGAACACACACTGGTGAAAAACCTTTCTCTTGTGATGTGTGTGGATCAGAATTTTCTCAGAAGATCAATTTAAAAAGACACATGCGAACACATACTGGAGAGAAACCTTTTTCTTGTGAAGTGTGTGGATCAGCTTTTTCACAGAGTTCTGGTTTGAAAATACACATGCGAACACATACTGGAGAGAAGCCTTATAATTGTAATGTGTGTGGATCATCATTTTCAATGAGTTCAGGACTAAAATTACATATGCGAATGCACACTGGAGAGAAACCTTATGTTTGTGTTGTGTGTGGATCAGCATTTTCACACAGTGGTACTTTAAAAATGCACATGGAAACACACACTGACAACAAACCTTTCTCTTGTGAAGTGTGTGGATCAGCATTTTCACGAAATTCAACTTTAAAAAGACATATGCGTACACACACTGGTGAAAAACCCTTTACTTGCGAAGTGTGTGGAATGGCATTTTCACTGAACTTGAATTTAAAAATTCACATTCGAACACATACTGGAGAGAAACCCTTCTCTTGTGAAGTGTGTGGATCAGCATTTTCACGAAATTCAAATTTAGAAGTGCATATGCGTACACATACTGGAGAGAAACCATTTACTTGTGATATATGTGGAACAGCATTTTCGCAGAGTTCCAGTTTAAAAAGTCACATGCGAACACATACTGGAGAGAAACCTTATTATTGTAAGGTGTGTAGATTGGCATTTTCCTACATTTCTAGTTTAAAACTACATATGCAAATACACAGTGAGTAGAAACCATTTCCTTGGAAAGTATATGCATCTATATTTTCAATAAATTCAAACATGAAGGTATACACTAAAAGATAATTTTTATTCTTCAAAATTTGTTTTCAGATAGTTTTGCTTTAAAGAAAAGCATTAAAACACACTCCAGAAAACTGATCTCAAGTGAGTGTATTGTTAATATCTATGAGTTTATATTAAAAAAAAAGCATATAATCACACTGGGAAGAAATCATATCATTCTCCACTGAGGAAAAGCCAAAACTAAATTGAAATTTTTGTCTAAATTTCTGAGATGAAACATGATAATTTTTATCACTTAGAATATTTGAACTATTGACCTTGTCCTCATTGTTATACTCACAATGTTTCAGTTTTTAGATAAAGTGTTTGGTTGAAAAATGCTTCTGAGCTAAATCATCTGGAAGTCACAGGTTCAATCCCAACTACAAGTAATAATAACTTAGAATACTTACTATAGCTTGAAATTGTACCCAGTTATGATTAACAGAATTGGAACAATCTATCTCTGTGGCCGAGTTGGTTGGGACAGCAAAATACATTGACTACATCACTGCTGAGGAGTAAGACCCCCCCCAATGATTGTCCTGAATATGACACTAAACAATCTGATGTTGAGGCTCCAGTAATGCTGTTTTGGAGGGGGGGAGTACTCCTTTATTGCCATTACTCTCCGGTTCACTCTGATCTTGAATGGTAGCATCTGTTAGTATACTATCTATGGGTCAATTAGATCTGCTAGGGTCCTATCTATGGGTCAAATAGAACTAAATTGTGTGCTTATGCTAAACTGAATTGTTTGAAATAGAACTGTTTATATGTATAAAAATGGACTAAGCATGAAATAACCTGCAATAGCTGAGATGCCATAAAACCAATCCAGTCTACCTTTGTGGATTAAATGAAGGATTCATTTCAAGGTTCTGTGTTGGCTGCTTAGTTCAACATAAAACACCTGAAGAAGGCCAAAGGTCATATCAGCCAAAATGTTGTGTGTATAACAGTGAAGATGAAATCAGTGGTCCAAACATTCTAAGTGATATAAATTAAGATTGTTAAGACACATCCTTTATTGAGTTGGATTTTTGTATACTTCATCTTTAAAAACATACAAATTTACACTGCAGAAAAGACATTTTCTGATCTTCAGAATATTGATCTCCCAAACTCCCAAAATCTTTGGCTCCTGACTGAAAATATAAAATGTTGTTATTAACCAATTTTCTGCCTGTTAAATAATTTATAACATAGACAATGATGATGTAGAAATTAGGATTTCTGGCCTAGAATCCAAGTCACCTGGTACATGTACTTCTAGGTTGCAACACCATTTGCTGCCACTTAGGTTCAAAGGGTTGGGAATATTATGATTGTACTACTGTATATATTTTCTATTTCAAAATCATTAAACTGAAAAGAGTGAGGTTAGTGAAAAGGTGAAATGTTACTGTGAAAACTGTGGACATGAAAGTGAGACTAACGGCAGCTCTCGACAAAAGAGGGTTTGTTTGTGTCTGGCGTGCAGGTCTGTGATCTGATACAAAGAAAAGGAAAGAAAAATACTCACCGCTGTTTCAATAATCCACCTTCAGCCCATTAAAGGAAAAAAGAGAGGAGGCCCCCGACTGGAATTTTTATAGGCTAAGGAAATGGATTATGGGTAAGGTAACGTAAATAAAAACCGACTCGTTTTTTTTTTCGAGCGACTTTTTCTTGGCGAGAAGCAGAAGCAGGAAAGAAGGTGGAAGAGAAACGAAGGAAGAACCACAGAGAGAGAGATAGAGAAAAAAGGAGAGAGAGAGAGAAGGAGGAAAGTGGAGGAGGAACGCAAAGAGGGAAGTGGTGTAACAAGCACTTTAGACTGAAATCTAAAGGTCGCTGGTTCAATCCCGGGTTCAACACACAGGGAGATTATCCACCCTAAAACTACAAAAACATAAATTTTCTTCTAAAGGAAAAGTACCAGTAGAACATTATGCAATCAAAACATATTATTATCAAACTAGGCAATATTGAAACTAAGGTCTACATATATTTGGTAATAGTTTGAATTCTGTTGTGTTTAATAATGAATAATACCTAATAATATCAATTTTGATTGTATAATATTCTTCTCTAAATAAAACTCCCATTAGAATAATGGTTAGAGTGTTTGCCCATGATCCAGGAGACCTGGGTTCAATCCTTGGTTGAGTCATATCGAAGACTCAAAAAATGATACTTGATGCCTCCTTGCTTAACACTCATCATTGTAAGGTATGAATCAAGGGTAAGTGAAGCAATCTAAGGAAAAGAGTAGAACCCTCATCTATACCTCTATGTAGTAGCTATTGAAAAGTGAGCCTTTGGGTTGCCTTCTTTGCTTATATTTGGTTTAGAATAAAATTAGCATTTTATTAAAAGAATGTTGGGGTCGTATGTATTTATTAGTAAACCTATGCATTCTTATGTGTGAGTGTATATAACTGTTAATTTGTATAAGATTCAGTTGCAATGATTTTGATTATTATAGAATAAGAATGATTAAGTTTTTCAACTTCAATGCTTAAATAATTTCAGGATTTTTTTTTATTCACTGTTCACTATTATGGTTTTTAAAGTTACTAATAAATGCCTTAAAATCTATACTGTAATTTTGCTTGATTGATTTGGTAGATTTAGCATAAGATATTATGTTATTAAAGAATCTCTCTTTATATCAACCAGAAAGCCAATACTGAGCAAGTACATGAAGTCATACTTGATAATGCACATATTAACATACACATGCCTAGCCTTACTCTTTTGAAGTGTGTGGATTAGTCTTCATGAAGTATATAACTATAAAATTATTCATGCTTAACTAGACTAGAGAAAAAGACTTCATTTATGAAGTGTGCGGATCAGCATTTTTAGTTCAACAGCAAACATACACATGCATACACACACTGGAAAGAAAATTTTGTGAAGTGTGCACAACTGCATTTTCAACTAGATCAGTATTATTTAAACACATGCAAACATATATTGAAGATAAAGCTTATTTTTGTGAAATGTGTAAATCAGCATTCTCAGAAAAATTATGTTTAAAAGGTTCACATGGATACCCTATTTACCGACCCCTCCGCTCGGACAGGATATAACACAAGGTCAATTTTTAAGCGGAGTTTAACAGGTTTGAATTCAGAGTTTTCCTTCTCCTAGTTTAGTTGTCTCACCAAGGCTGAAGAACCCAGTCTGTCCTACTGTTTACCCATAGCTGGAGGGAAAATAATTGGATTCATATCTTTCCCAAGGGTATTAGTGCTATGTGAAATGTAATCAGCCTCATCCAGGATTTGAACTCGTGTCGCCGTGTTCATTTCCTACGACGATAACCATTACACCACGGGCACCTCCACGTTCACATGGATACACACACTGGAGAGAAATATGTAGAAGAACATTTTCTATAAGTTTGTGTAAAATGTGTGGATCAATATTTTCTAGAGTTCAAATATAAGAAGACCCATGTGAATTTTTACGAAAGACAAACCTCACTTTTCTGTATGGATTAATGTTTTCATGAAATCCACCTTTAAATTATATATGTTTATGCACTGAACAGAAACACTTTACTCGTGAACAGTTCTAGGCTTGTTTGCTGAATAATGTTGCTCCCACAATTTGTAGTGGCTCATTATTGAAAAGCAAACGATGTAACCAACACAGACAAAAGAATATTCAAAACAAAGCAATACAAACAAAAGTAAATTTATATATCAACAAGTACATAAAAAAGAAACATTACAAAACATTACGAATATTCTAATATAGTTTGTTAAATATTCCTCTGTGTGTGTGTGTGTAACTAACACGGATATTATGGTGAAAGACTAAATATTAAAAGTGTCCTGTAGACTATAAATATATGTTGACTAAGTATTTCACACGAGGTATCAATACACAAAAATATAGCAATGTATTCTAGGAGGAACATATTTTCTCCCATGTTCGTCATTTATCCCTTTCAGGATTTGATGAAATGTTTGAGGCTGCACGCAAGACTGGAACAAGTCCAGCTGAAAAGGCAGAACAGGAAAGAAAAAGGTTGCAGAGTATACATGCACCCATGTTACGTGTATTGAGCTGTGTTACTAGCTGGCAAAGCCAAGCCATCTCCAAGAGTCAAAATGTTAGAGAATGAGTTATTGGAAGATGAGAGTATATATAGCTAATCTTTGTCATGTGATTGGCTCCAAAGTAAAGTTGGTGACCATATGTTATATTTTGACCTTCAACCTGGCCCAAAAATGCTATTCCAAGGTGATACACCGGAAGGAAGTGACACATTCCAATGGCCAGTAATCGAAAGAGATCGCGTGGGCGGATTAAGGCTTATGATATGGGACAAAGTGAAGGTCCCATTGTGCCACTACAGTGATGCACCGGAAGAGAGTAACCTCTGAACAGCATGACAGTTATTTCCGCTTGATGACAATCAAACATCCGATTTCAAAGATCCAGTGGGCGATCGTGTGGGCGTTGAATTATTATTTAACTCAGTTGAGTTCGGGGTGCCAAAGCAGTTGCCAGTAGAATTCCAGACAGCTAGAGACCAGATGTGGTAGGGAAGGCCACACCCGACCGAGGGGGCTCTCAGAAACCCCCGATAGAGTCAGCCCTAGGCCTCCGGTTGAACAACAGGAGAACAAGAAAGACACAACGTGACGGTCATAACAGTGGGGTCAAAATAGGAAGTCTATGTTCGGTCTCCAGCACCCTCTCACATGCAAACTTTGAACAACCCTTTTGAACCCTTGCAATAAAGTGAGAGGTAAATATGTTGTTAAAGAAGTCCTTCTTGCGTCCTTCATTCCTGCGTCTTTCTGCGTGCATCTGTTATTATTATTGAGTCGTTATGATACGGCAAATGAGTATATAACACATAGTCGAGAGCAACCTAAAGGCTCCCTTTTCAATAGGTGTAGGGGAGGGCACTACTCCTTTCCCAGGATTGCTCCACTTTACCCTTGATACGTACCTTATATTGCTGAGTGTTAAGCAAGGAGGTATCAAGTACCATTTTTAAAGTCTTTGGCATGACGCAACCTGGGATTGAACCCAGGTCTCCTGTACCATTGATGCACACTCTACCCACTAGGTCAATGAGCAGGTTACTTTGTTTATTTTGCGCGGGAAAAAAATCAAAGGTGCAGACGTAGTTGGGAGCATAAATCACGTGACTTTCCTGACCAATAGGTTCTCGAAACTGATTAGTTTAACGGCATCCACTACTTTGTTTCGGGAGCAAGTGAATCAGGATCCTATTTTCTAGAATTTTCTTATATCACAGCCATTTCAAAAATATAAGAGTGTAAATCCTATAAAGTTCTAGACTGCCTTTTTTTTTCTTTTTTTTTCGTAGTTTGGATGTTTCATTCAACCAATTTGTGGATAATTCAGTTTTTATGTGCACAAAATCCCAATGTTTAAGGTATCCAGGATATCTTATACACAAATGATTATGGTACGTTTTTTAAAAATCAACATTCAACATAAGGTCCTTTTAACCTAACGAGTAAAGGAATAAAAATCTGCATGAGCGTTAAAATTTATATCAAAGTTGTGATTACCTAAAAGTATTTCTGGGGGATGATCTCGTGCTGTAATGGTTATAGCGATGGTATGCAGAATTGTAGTAAGCGATTTCATACTCCAGTCACGCTATTATGTTCACTTTCAGGCAAATACCCTTGGGAAAGGTATGACCCCCCCTTATCCTCCCAGCTATGGGTTAAATAGTACCATTACTGTTCTTCTTGGAGAATGGCTTTGGCATTAAATAATCTACAAAGGTTGATATGCCATTAAACAGAGAAACCAAATCTAAAAGTATTTCTGATGAAGTCCGTAAAATATCATTAACTTTTGAGTAATTAATACTTTCTGATTGAAAATTCCAATGGTTATATAGTTTGTTTTGCTTGTTGAGAGAAACAAAGTAAAACTTTTACTGAATGGTTCAGATATGTTAACCTTACATTAACATATGATACACAATGTAGAAAGTTATAGTTGCCATGCAGTTTATTTGTCAAAAGAAACAAAATCATAATGTTACTGAACGGGCCTGTTAACAACATAATATTAACTTTAGACCAATTTTTTTTACCTACCCCTTTACATGTGCAGGATGCAACACAAGGTCCATTTTTTTAAAAGTAGATTGTTATGGATTTGCCGTCCGAGTTTTCCTTCTCCAAGACTGGTTGCCATCTGTATGTAGAATAAGTAAAGTAAAGTAAAGTTCGCAACCGTAGTCAAGGGTGACCTGAAGGCTCCCTTTTTGATAGCTACTACAACAAGGTGTAAGGGAGGGTGTTACTCCTTTTCCTGGATTGCTCCATTTTCCCCTTGATCTGTACCTTATAATGCTGAGTGTTAAGCAAGGAGGCATCAAGTACCATTTTTTGAGTCTTTGGTATGATGCGACCTGGGATTGAACCCAGATCTTCCGGCCATTGGCGAACACGGTAACCATCATGCCAATGTCCGGTGTAGAATAGTTGGATTCATACCTTTCCCAAAGGTATTAGTCCTATGTAAAATACGAAGTCTTGTCCAGGATTTTAACTCAATTCGCCATGTCCATTTCCAATGACAATAACTAGTACACCACAGACACCTCCAATATTTTTTTACCTACCCCTCTATACAAGCAGGATATGACACAAAGTCAGGTTTTAAGTGGAGTTTATCAGGCTGAAACACAGAATTTTTCTTTCTAGACTTGTTGCCATATCAAGGTTAAAGAGTACAGTCTGCCCCACGAATTTTAGACCAATTTTTATAATCTCTAATTGTTATCATGTTTGGAAAATAATTATGTTTTACCTGAAAGGATATAAAAAGAAAAATAAGATAAATTTATTTAAATATTATCATCAAAAGTGTAATTCCTTTTATTTTCAAAGACTGTAGCTCAACAAATCCAAGAAAAGAAATTTTTTTTTATTTAATCATATTTTATTATTCATTTTCAATCTCATTTTTATTAACGTGTTTTTTCTTCTTTTTTTTAATAAATGATTGTTTTGTTGTTATATACTCATATGCAGATACATCTACATACATGCAGAATCATAATGACACAATAAATAAACAGACGAGCGAAGACTTCTTTAGAAAAATATGTACCTCTCACTTTATTGTAAGGGTTTGAAAAGGGTCACTCAAGGTTTTACCGTGAGAGGGAGTTGGAGACTGAACAAAGACTGCAATAAATTGAGCCCTCTCTTATGGCCATCAGCGTTGGGTCTTTCTCGTTCTCCTGGGCTCAACCGGAGGCCCGGGGGCTCAGCTTTTTGCTGGCTTTCTCTACCACATCTCGTCTCTAACTCATCTGGTCCCCAACTCAACTGACTTCCTGTCTCCACCGAGTTATATAATAGTTCAATCGCCCACTCAATCTTTGGAATGGCATGTTTGATCGTCATCAAGCGGAAATAACTGTCATGCAGTTCACAGGTCACTCTCTTCCGGTGCATCAGTCTATGAGTGTATCATGGGTTTTTCCCTTGTCCCATTTCGTCTGCCAAATCCGCCTACTCGATTTCTCCTCATAACTGCCATCGGAATGTGTCACTTCCTTCCGGTGCTTCCCTTTGGAATGGCATGTTTGGCCGGGTCGAAGGTCAATATACAACACCGTTAGTTGCTTTTATAATTATTCTCGGTTGCAAAAGAATCGTTATCAGCCTTGACCTTTACATTAAGTGGCAATTGTAAATATAAACACCTAATAGCCGAATTGTAAAACTAACTGAAAAAAAGGTCTTCTAAAAAATAAGATAAATATATTTACCAAAAAAGTGAGCTACTTGCTTCACAAAGGTAAAGCTTACATTTTTTCCATTCAATTTTTTTCCTTTTTTTGTTATTGCAAGGTTAATATATTGGATTCATTTTTGTTTGGTATATGTGAATATACTCATCAAATAATTTTATTACTTTTTTTTGTTAGGTACATGCATAAGAAATATGTATTTATGCTCGGAGTGAATCTCTCCGGGAAACGTGATGGTGCGAGAGTCTCGTGACGCAGGCGCAACGAGTCTTCTCATAGCGCTATTTTTCTTCTTTTTTGGTTCGAGAGGTGAAGAGGAGTAGACGCAAAGACAAAGAGGAGGAAGTCGCTGTAACCTGGGGATGTAGAAGTCGCTGAACTGAAAACACATTTTTTCTCCTGCTGCACGGGTTTTCACGTGATTAGTCATTCACCATATATTTTCTTGTTTGGCAATTCAAGTCTAAAGGGTAGCGGCTGTGTGTTTGTTGTTTCTTACAGTGATATTTATGTGCGGTTGCCGTTCTAAGACGTTAGGAGTAATTAGACGTGTGAAGGTCCGACCCAAAGGAACAAAGTCAGAGAGGAGGAAGAACGCTGAATTACGCTCTGGACTTTAATTGTTTTCCACTGTCAGGAGGGAGAACTTTAAATTACTTGGTGTATTGTTGCTTCCCTTTTTTATTTAATTCGCTACAAAAATACATGAAAATCTAAAATATAAATCAATAATGGTTTATCCCATATTGATAGGTCAAATAAAAATGAATGGCTTTACACTCAAAAAGGCAAGAAGCAGACAATATCCTGCTGAAACTATAACGGATGTAGACTATGCAGATGAAATAGCGCTTCTTGCAAATACACCTGCCCAAACCGAATCCTTACTGCATAGCTAGGAGCAGGCAGCAGGAGGCATTTATCTATAGGGTCAGGCAGAGGTCAAGGGCTAGCTGGGTTACCTTTTTTTTTATCTGACTCCATTCTGAGGTTATTCTATTTTATCCCACGTTGTTCTTGTTGATGTAACTCCTTAAACAAGCAGGCCCAAAAAGAATTATACGAAAGAAGACAGCAGCAGATAGCAGACGGAGACATTTTTCCCCTTATTTCCTAAATTCAATAACCATTCAACGGGTGAGGGAATTTTCCCTGAATACAATTGAAATGGTTGAATCTCCCAGTCAAGGTGTTTAAAAATACGTTAATCGTTTCTTGGTATATATGTGTGTATCCTCATTTGGTATTTTAAAGCTTTAACAATGTGTTAGTCGCGTTTGGGAGTTTGTCCAAGTTCAGTGTTTTAGTTCGTAGTTCGATAGGTCCATTTCGTAGCTTTTTTTATTTTGGCCTACTGCTAACCGAGACGAGTACTACAAGTGAAAGGTTAGCCCAACGTGGCGCCTTAGAGCGGCCACGTTGGCTTCCACTAGCAGTCGGAAGATTGAGGTGTTGTCAATTCGCCGGTCACTGCTGAAAGAGAATGAGCTTCCTCCTTTTGTCGGGAGGTCCCTTTTTCTTTACGTATGCGTCGCCCCTTTTTCCTGTCAGAGGCATCTGGGAGTTTCTGCATATTTAATAATTTTCTTTTTTAATTCAATTTAATTTTTTATTTTTATCTATTTATTCCCTACGTGAACACAAACAAAACGGAGTTCATGCGTTTTAATCAGGAGGGAACCATTTTCACTCAAAATGGCTGTTATATACAGAAATCCCTTCTGATTTATTAATACACTCCAAACTAATTCACAAGCAAAATCAATAAATAAAAAACAAAACACCACGAATGTATGTTTAAAAAGTCGGATGTTGTCTAGACGATGGCCGAGACCAAAATTATTAAAACACGTCGTTGCGCAGCTGGAAATGTAATTTTATATTTACAATTAAAAAAGATCCTTCTTTTTTAGTCAATCAGCCACTTTCCCTCTCTAGTTTGAAAAACTTGACTAAGTTACAGAAACACGCAACACGCCTTCCGTTCCAAACTATCTCCGTTTCTTCGAGTTCTCTTTTATAAAACCCGACTATCTCATTTGCATGAGATACCCGAGAGTCTGCGTTACTTTAAACGAGACTAAACAAGTACAAAAGCGACTGTGCGTCGCCATTTTGGCTAATTTTGTTTTTTCGTTTTCAGCCACCGCAAGTCCGGTAAGTCAAAGTCATGATTTTTCCCCACATCCTCCAAAGTTTTTTTGGAGCCGACTCGACCCAAACGCGACTATAAAAATGGTCAACCAAAGTTCAAAAAAGGGGTTGGCCTCGAGACTTCAAGAGAGAGGATTGTAACGCGTTGCATTCGGACAAGAATAAAGAACCAATCAAACTCGCATTCTAACATTATACTGAGACAGCTTATAGCTTACCGACCCACATCACACACAATTTTGGATTATTCTATCCTTACCCCACGTTATCTTGCTGGTTTAACTTCTTGGGTATGAAGGCTGCAAAGGAATTATATGAAAGAAGACAATAAGAGAAGATAGGAGGCCAATATATCTTTTATATTCTGCCTTTATTTCTGGGTTCAACAACTATTCAATGGGTAAAGAAATGGTTGTGTCTCTCTGGTAAGGTGTTAAAATGTGTAAGTTGTTCTTGGGTACATATGTCCAAATTAACAATGTGTAATACGCTTTTGGGAAATATGTCTAAATCTGGTGTTTTCAATTCTCATTGTTAAGTCCGTTATATGTTGTCTTATTTGTGATTCTGACGAGTCAATTATTTGGTGTTTTTAGTCGTGGATCGTTGATAAAAGAAACGGCTGCTACTCGTGGAAAGGTTAGCCAACGCGTTGTCTAAAGACGGCCGCATGGCACTTTCCACCAATAGTAAGAAATCTTTAGGTGTTGTCACTCCACTAGTCACTGCTGAAAGAGCGCAGGCTTCTTTCTTTTGCCGAGAGGGTTCCTTCTTTGCGCATGCGTTGCCCCTTTTCTTTTCAGGGGCTTCTGGGAGTTTCTGCATTTTTTGTATTTATCTTTAATTTAATTTTGTTTTATTTTCGTTTTACTTATCTTGATTAATTCCCACAACATACACTTTCTATCTATGATCCATTCAAATCTTTGTATGAGTCGTTTGATTTCTTCCTGGAATGCATTTAGAAATTGCCATATTCTTCCCAAGAACCTAATTCATTCTATCCAGAAATCAAACGATTCATACCAAGACTTGAATGAGTCAAAGGTGAAATTAGCAGACATGAAATGTCTTTCCAATTTAATCAAAAATGTTTAAACAATAGATACTTGAAGATGTAAATGTTTAATGAGGAACCGGGCCATTGGTCTAATGAGTAGAGTGTTCGCATATGATCCGAGAGACCCGAGTTCAATCCCAGGTTGAGTCATGCCAAAGACTCAAAAATGGTACTTGATGCCGCCTTGAATAACACTCAGGATTATATGGTAAGGATCAAGGGTAAAGTGGAGCAATTCACGGAAAGAAATATTGCCTCCTCTACCCCTCTGTGTAGTTGCTATTGAAAAGGGAGCCTTTGGGTCATCTTTGACTAAGGTTGTCGTGATCCGCCTAAAAACGTGAACAAATCGGATCACTCAAACCCTTAAAAACACTACATCCGGCTACGACCGGAAATGATAAAACCTTCCATAGCCCTGACCTCCCGTAACGACTAAAAAAAGGTAATAACTTACATTTTACAACATGAATAGAGCCTGTCTTTCAAAAGTAACTCTATTAAAATAAAGTGGGTTAACTTTCGAAGCCTATCTTAAGCTAAAGAAGTACTGTATTTCCACTTCTATTTTTTTATTGACGAACTTTCTCTCTACACGGCCCTATTAGTGTAACATAGCTATCACCCTGTATCAACACGGCTCCATCAGTAGTCCGGCGACACGCACAATTCTTTTGTGTCCTGTGGTGGGGCGCTCTCGACCGGCTGTGGTTGCGTGCTGCACGGTTCGGTCGGGTGTGTTCCACCACTGGATACATTACCTCTGGCCTCGGGGGGCCGTCCCCCCAGGCTTAAACCCTCTTCGGAGGGGTTGGGTTTATCGCCCGGCGCCTGAGGCGCCCCGAAAAGGGGAATGCCGACGGGGTCCGAGGCATTTTTGGAACTGCCTATCGCGTTGGGCTACGGCCCTGCGACAGGACCCACCTTAAACACGGCCTTGTGCCATATTCGTACGTTGGTGGGACGTAGGATAAATACAACACGCACAATTCCTCGGCACGCTCTTAGCGAGCGTTCTTTTGTGTCCTGTGGTGGGGCGCTCTCGACCGGCTGTGATTGCGTGCTGCACGGTTCGGTCGGGTGTGTTCCACCACTGGATACATTACCTCTGACCTCAGGGGGCCGTCCCCCCAGGCTTTAACCCTCTTCGGAGGGGTTGGGTTTATCGCCCGGCGCCCCGAAAAGGGGAATGCCGACGGGGTCCAAGGCATTTTTGGAACTGCCTATCGCGTTGGGCTTCGGCCCTGCGACAGGACCCACCTTAAAAACGGCCTTGTGCCATATTCGTACGTTGGTGGGACGTAGGATAAATACAACACGCACAATTCTTTATAGCGAAGCTCTTGGAGGCACAATCCTACATCTCGTGATCGCATTCGCCTTACCTTAATATAGATATGCTAAAAGGTCTTTTTAAGGACCACTAGAGGTCCCCTTCTTGGAGTTGGAGTATCTCTGATGGTTCTTAGGAACACATCCAAGAAGACGGCCTGGAGGCAAACACAAAGAGGACTCTAAGACGACTCGGTCTTAACCATTTCAGTCGGTTTCCCTGTCTATTCGTTCACGCGGCTGCGCAGTACTAAGGTACAACAAACCTTAGCTATCAGTTCCCCGTCTGCACAGCGCTAACATACGGCAAATCTTAACTCCAGCTTCCCGGTCCGTTTGCTTGATTGTCCAGAGCTAAGGCACGGTTAAGACTTAACCACAGTTCCTGGTTCGTTCGCTCAGCTTCGCAGAGCTAAGGCACAGTTAAGCCTTAGCCATCGGTTCCCGGTCCACTCAGTCTCGCAGCATTAGGGCACAGTTAGCCTTAGTCATCGGTTTCCTGTCCACTCGGTTTCGCCTGCGCTAAGGTATGGTAACCTTAGCTATCGGTTCCCTGTCCGTTCGATTGACTTTACAGAGCTAAAGCAAGATATTCTTAGCACACCAACAACAACGACACACCAATTACGACGATGACCGGTGTGGTCATCGTCATAATTGGTGTGCCGACATCGATCATCCAGCTGTCTTTCTCTACCAAAGACAACGATTCCAGCTACTGATATCGAATATCCAGCTGACTACACTAACGACGACCATACACACCAATTATGATTCTGTAACCTACAACAAATAAATTGTCATTTGTTATACTGTTATCTTGCTTTTGTTTACTTCATTGTTCTTTTGTCTGTCAGTTACTTGCACGCTTAACTTTAAAATAATTTGCGGGCTCGACGTGTTTTCCCACTCTGCAACAAGGTTGCCAACTTTAATATAACCGGGCCATTGACCTGATGAGTAGAGTGTTCGCCAGTGGTCCAGGAGATCGGGGTTCAATCCCTGGTCGAGTCACACCAAAGACTAAAAATGGTACTTGATGCCACCTTGCTTAACACTCAGCATTATAAGGTAAAGTGGAGCAATCCAGGAATGGAGTAGCGCCCTTCCCTACACCTCGGTGTAGTAGCTATTGAAAAGGGAGCCTTCGGGTCACCCTCAACTAAGGTTGCCAACTTTACTTACCAGAAACCATATAACTGTCCAAACAAATTATTATTATTGCGTATGAATCGTTTCTTTAACCAAATAATTTTGCATAAATTATTACTATTAGATAGGAATACTTGAAACCATTAAACTCTGTACACACTACTTGTATTAGATTGGATAAAATAGATTACTGGGAGCAAAGAAATGATTATAGGTGAATGAAAATTGCAGTTTAAAAGAAAAAATGCAATGGAACATTGAAAATATAATTATTACAATCGTTTACAAATCAACCAATTGTCAGCTATAAATCATCCGTATGGAGTTGATATGCCATTAAACAAATAAACCAAACCAATTTCTTTCATAGAAAATTGCATTTCCCCCCCGAATTATTTATTTTATGCTTATAATTAAAATATAAAAACGTTATAGAATTTATTGTATTTATTCTTAATATGTAGATTTTTCACTTTAAAGAACTGCTTACTTCTGGAATTATATTCACGAGGCGAACGAAATTTCAAAAGAATAAACTGATTTTATAAAGTTTAATTATTCCATTGAGTGGATTTTAATTTTGTCAAATAATTCAGAAAAAGATTTTCCTCCATAATTTCTACTAATTATCTCCCTTGATTTTCTCTCGTCAGAGATCTATTTTTGTTTTATCAAAGTTACATTTGTCTTAAGCAAACGTCGGTATACATCATTTCCATTGATCTTACAAGTTTGGTAGCTAGGATCAAATCCAATAAGAAACAGAAAACCTTTGTTATCGTCGAACAAAATCCCAGTTTTTCTATTTCATTGTCTAATCAAGAAAACAAATTTGGACAAAAAAAAAATTCAACAAAAAACTAAACAGAAAAAGGTAAGTATCCTGTTCACTTTTATTTCTTTGTTTTGTTTACAAACAAAAATACGTAATTTTTTTAAAGAAATAATTTTTTTTGTTTTTTCATAAAGAAAAATAATGATGAAGTATTTTCATGGTAATAATTCACGGGGCGAGGGTAATTCTTGTTTTTCTTTTGCGGTTTGAACTAATTAGATCCTCAAACTATTTTTCGTAACCCCCCACACCAAAAAAAAACAAACATTTTTTTACATTTTTTAAGGTGTGTCACTTTCACTTTTTAATTCAAATGTAGAATGATCACCCATTTCTGAAATACTGTTGGAAAAACCAAGTGACCAGACTGGTCGAATTATATTATTTTATTTAATTTTACTTCGGGAAGCGGAGTTTCTTTTTTTTTTTTTTTTTTTTTATTACTTCTTCCAGGAATTTGTGATCATTCTTCTTCCAGGGATTTGTGATCATTCTTCATTGAATTAAAATGTGAAAGTGAACACTCCTTATAAAATGTCAAATTTTTTCGAAAAATAAAACAAACTGCGGTGAGTTTAAGGATCTAATTTGTTCAAATGAAATTTTAAAAAATACAAGAAAATGCTTTTGAGAATAGAATAATACCATTTTTTTAATTTTTCAAACATGCGGACATATTTTTCCACTTTATACAAAATTTCTTTATACTTAACGTTAAAAAAAATAACTATGAAATAAATTCGCTAAAATAATGAAAATGAAAAGCTAAAAAATATGACCAAATTGTTGTTTGGAAAAAAATCAAATAACTTTTTTTAAAAATAGCTTTAAATCGTGTATACATTTTGAATTCTAAAAAAGGACCTCTTTTTTTTTCGGTCAGGTCTCTTGAGAGAAACACTATGACAGCAAGCTGTAGCAAGGAATAATTACTGTCATAGTGTTTCTCTGAAGAGATGTGGCCCCAAAAAAGGGTCCCTTTTTTAGAATTCAAAATGTATCTTCTATTTAAAGCTGTTTTAAAATTCTGTACGTACCATAGGATTTTGTTAATATAAATATAATTATTAGTTGGTAGAGTGTTCTCCAATGACCCAGGAGGCCGGGATTCAATCCCTGCTTGAGTCATACCAAAGACTCAAAAAATGTTACTTGATACCTCCTTGCTGAGCACTCAGCATTATAAGGTATGTATCAAAGATAGAATGGAGCAATCCAGGGAAAAGAGTAATGCCCTCCCCTATACCTCGGTGTAGTAGCTATTGAAAAAGAAGTCTTTTGGTCGCCAACTTTACTTACAAATCAGTAGGGCTTAGAATATACTGACTGTATCCTATCTCCCTCAAAGGTTGATTCTGAGTATGACCCTTAATTACATCTGGTGGTGGGGCTCCAGCTCTGGACCTCTGAGGAGTGTGGAGGCACCTCTTCATTATCTTTACTCCCAGGTCCACTCTGACCTACAGAGGTACTACTTTTTAGGATCTTATCTATGAGTCAAATAGATCTGTTTGAAAACTATTCATATTTGCATGGAATACTTGAAACTATATACAGTTGAACCTCATTAATGAATGATTCAGAGTTCGACCAAAATATTTGAATAAAGAATGTCTCAGTGATCAAACAAATTTTTAGAGTTCAATCACACAAGTCAAGCCGATGAAAACTGAACATGCGAGAATGACTGCCGAGGCAAACCCAACATGGCCAAGTCTACCGGAGCACCATTATTTCAGTTTTCAGTGGAGGTGCCTGTGGTGTAATGGTTATTGTCATAGGAAATGGATACAGCGACACGAGTTCAAATCCTGGATGAGACTGATTGCATTTCACATAGCACTAATACCCTTGGGAAAGGTATGAATCCAATTATTCTCCTTCCAGCTATGGGTAAATAGTAGGGCAGACTGGGTTCTTCAGCCTTGGTGAGGCAACTAGTCTAGGAGAAGGAAAACTCTGAATTCAAACCTGTTAAACTTCGTTTAAAAATTGACCTTGTGTCATATCTGTCCGAGCGGAGGGGTTGGTAAATATGATTATTAAAAAGAAATAGTTACTTGAAACCATATAATTGTGTGTAAATTATTAGCATCAGATAGAAATATGTGGAACAATAGAGTTGTGTGCAAATTGTTTGTATTGGATATGAATATTTGATACCATATAACTTGTTAAAAACAAATGATTAGAAACAAAAATGCAAACTATGAAACATTTACTAATAAATCAAGTTTTGGCATTAAATAACTGTTGCGTTCTGGTTAGTGAACACTTGTAGTATTAAATAAAGGACAAACCATGATATGTGAGGAAATAGAGTTATATTCTCAGGAAAAAGTATATACAATAGAGAGACTTAGTAGACAAGAACATAGGATTAGTGAATACAGAATAAGGATATAGTCCAACAATAGTATTGGCTTCCATTATACAAAGCGGCTCTTCACCTTCTAGTCTGCCCTGCTATATATGGCAGAAGGACTAGTTCATTGTGTGGAGAAAGGTGGGTGATACCCAACAATAACCCATTCACCAAACCAAACTTATAACAAAAATCTAGATTATTATATCACTTTTTTCTTTTTTTTTTAGAGTGGTTACTTACAAAAATAGAAAACAATATTTGAACTTTGAAATTATCAGTTGAAACTAACAAAAATAAATATAACTGTCCAAAGATGATGAAGATTTTTTTAATAAGTTAGATAAAAAATATGAAGGAGGCTTAAAAAATAATGCCTTCTATTTATTTTAATAGAAAGTACAAAAGATACAAGGTACACAATAATACCATTGGATAGAACAACTTTTCAGCTACTAAACACTATTTTTCTGCATAGTCACCAGCATTCACTATGTATATTTGTTAGCGATGAACAAAGACTGCATGACATACTCATAAAAAAACTCTACCAGAGCAACTGATGCACCATTTCACTTTAGTAATGATGGTGTTTTTATTTGGAAAATGTCTGTGTAGATCATATTTTTATGAGCCTTGCACCTTTTGTATGGAAGTTCATAAGTATCAAATATGTTCCTTTGCTGTTTTTATTCTTATTCCAGCTGTTGATACCTATTCCAAACATTTATTGTCCATAACTATTTGTTATTCAGTTGAATATTTAGAAAAATAATTTGATAATCTTAATGAAAAATGAATGTTTTAATTGTTTGAAAAAAAAATTCATACATGAAAATTATTTCAATACTCTACAAAAAACCCTTACATATTTTTCCTGTCAAACTTTATTAGACATAAGATCTAAAGATGGAAAGTTATTATTACAGTTTTCATTTATTCAATTTTTTTTTTTACTATTTTAAAATGTATGATAGTATTATGCTTAATTTGTTCATTGCAAAAATGTAAATCATTTGTGTATTTTTATCAGTAAATTATCAGAAATTTATCAGAAATTAAACTTATGCAGAAGCTGAAGTGCCAAATATTGATATTTGATTTCATCATTTTTTTTTAGTTATTATAATCTAATGATTGTACATAATGCATTAATTTTACTGTTTTCTTTTATAATATTTCTTGTTTCATTCACAGATATCAATTGTGATGGAAATCAATGGAAACTACCTGATGATGACCATATGGAAATATTAAACTACAAGAATTTTCTTTTTAAAGATAAATATTCAAACTAATATGAGTTAAACAAATTTAAAAAATACACTTAAATGAACCTTTGAAAGTTGAGAAGAGTCATCGAAAGACGTAAGGCAGTCATTTTTGTGGATGATCTGGATCTGAATTTTTATAAAATCCATATTAAAATAGTCACATGTTGATCATCATCCTCACTGAATTTGAGTTTAAATGTACATTTAAAAACACAGGTTTTTGAATTACATTTTTTGAGCAAGGTGTGTACATCTATTTGTTTTTTAAAATCAGATATAAAAAGTATGCACACACATTCTGGAGAAAACCCATACGCTTGTCAGGTATGTGGAAAAACATCATCAGATGGCTCTCGTTTAAAGAGGCATATGCGAACACACACTGGTAAAAAATCTTTCTCTTGTGAAGTGTGTGGATCAGCTTTTTCACAGAGTTATAATTTAAAAATACACATGCGAACGCATACTGGAGAGAAACCTTTTTCTTGTGAAGTGTGTGGATCAGCTTTTTCACAGAGTTCTGGTTTGAAAATACACATGCGAACACATACTGGAGAGAAGCCCCATAATTGTAATGTGTGTGGATCATCATTTTCAATGAGTTCAGGATTAAAATTACATATGCGAATGCACACTGGAGAGAAACCGTATGTTTGTGTTGTGTGTGGATCAGCATTTTCACACAGTGGTACTTTAAAAATGCACATGGAAACACACTCTGACAACAAACCTTTCTCTTGTGAAGTGTGTGGATCAGCATTTTCACGAAATTCAACTTTAAAAAGACATATGTGCATACATACTGGTGAAAAACCCTTTACTTGCGAAGTGTGTGGAATGGCATTTTCACTGAATTCAAATTTAAAAATTCACTTTCGAACACATACTGGAGAGAAACCCTTCTCTTGTGAAGTGTGTGGATCAGCATTTTCACAAAAGTCTAATTTAGATTTACATATGCGTACACACACTGGAGAGAAACCATTTACTTGTGATACATGTGGAAGAGCATTTTCGCAGAGTTCAAGTTTAAAAAGTCATATACGGACACATACTGAAGGGAAACTCTCTTAAGGTGTGTGGATTAACATTTTCCTGTTTTTCCAGTTTAAACCCACATATGCAAATACACAGTGAGTAGGGGACATTTTATTGTAAAGTATGTGGGTCTGCATTTTCAATGAATTCACTCATAAATACATACATGAAAAGATAACTTTTATTCTTTTGTTGTTTGCTATTTTCAGAGAATTTTGCTTTAAAGAAAAACATATAAAGACACACCATAAAAAAATCTCTGATCTCAATTGAGTGTATCATTAATTTTTATGAGTTTATATAAAAAAACATGTAAACACACTGAGGAATTGCCAAAACTAAATTGAAATTGTTAAAACACTTTTTATTGTCCTGGATGTTTGTATACTTCATCTTTAAAAACATACAAATACACACTGTAGAGAAGATATCTTAATTTTCCAAATATTGATCTCCTCGACCTCCAATACCCTAGGCTCAGAATTAGTAGTGTAGTTGTGTTGTATAGCCACTTAATACAACATATACAATACACATGCAGGATACATTTTGACACAATAATAAAGACTTCTTTAAAAAATATACCTCTCACTTTATTTGAAAGGGTTGTATGTGTGAGAAGGAGTTGGAGACCGAACAGAACTGCAATATATTGACCCCCACTCTTATGGTCATCAGCGTTGTGTCTTTCTTGTTCTCCAGGGCTGCTCAATTGGAGGCCTGGGGGCCCACTCTGCTGGGTGCGGGCTTTCTCTACCGCATCTTGTCACCAAAGGGTCTCCAAACTGACTGACTTCCTGTCTTCACCGAGTCATATAATAGTTCAATCGCCTGCTCAATATCTTTGGAATGGCATGTTTGATTGTCATCAAGTGGAAATAACTGTCATGCAGTTCACAGGTCACTCTCTTCCGGTGCATCAGTCTATGACTGTACCATGGGATTTTACCTTGTCCCATATTGTCCGCCAAGCCCGCCTACGCGATTTCTTCCCTTAACTACCATCGGAATGTGTCACTTTCTTCCGGTGCATCACTTTGGGATGGCATGTTTGGCCGGGTCGAAGGTCAATATACAACAGTAGCTAAAGAAAAGGGAATTAGTAGTGTTGTAGCTAAAGAAAAGGGAACTTTCAGGTTGCCCTCAACTATGGTCGGTAACTTTACTTACTTATTTTCTATTTCCAGATCATGATAGATTCTATCTTATAATAATATGGGAACATAATAATATTTCAAGTGTTATTTTTTTTTAACAAATGCAAATAAAAAGAACAAACAAAAAGTTTTATTTCAGGCAGCCTCACAACAATTATTGTTTTTTTTTTCAACTATGTATATGTTGGTTTGAAAATGATTTGATTATTATAAAGAAGTTATCTTAAAAATCACCCTTTTTGTTGGGCTTAGAAAACACTGCCTGTGTTCCTTGCAGAGGGCAAAAACTCAAAACAATCCAATAGTGAAGCTTCAGTGCTGGGCTTTGAAGAATATAGAGTACCCCTTCATTGCCTTTGCTTCAATGTCCACTCTGACTTGAAGTGATAACACCTGACAGGGCCCTATCTAGGGGTCAAATTGAACTGTTTAATTATTCAAACTGTGTGCAAACAAATGACTTGTGTTAAATCAAATTGTGATAAATAAAACTGTTTAACCATTTAACTGTCTAAATAAATGACTGATGTTTAATTGAATTGTTAGTGATACATAGCAGTACTTTGAACCATTTAACTTTTTTGACTTATGCTAAATTGAATTGTTAGAAATAGAACTGTTTGATCATTTAACTGTGTGTATCTACAAAAAGTGTTTATAAATCATATATTTTTTATATATATATAACCAACAATGCTTGATATGCTATTAAACAAAACTAACATCTCATTCAAGGGATTTCACATTTTTGTATTTAATTTAGAAAAGAGAAAGTCTCACTGGAAATATAAAAACAATTTAGTTAACTATATGTAATCAAGAAAACAGTTGTAATTAGAAAAAAAAGATGAATGAAAGCATCTTAAAATCACTGTCAGTTTTTGCTATGGAATTACTAAATTTCACATTATATTAAATATATTGATATAAGACAACAAACTTCAAGTTGCAATGGAATACTTGCTTTAAAAATCAGCATTTAAAAACCTGTCTTGTGTCTTTGTTTGAACACTGTTCATTGGAAGACATATGTTTAATTGACAAACAAAATCCAAATAAACATTTCCTAAACTTAAAAACTGCTAATATTGGATACTCCTTACCATTAATTATGTATAATATTAGCTTGCTAATCTTGTATTCACAGAAATTTTTATTTTTCTGGATCATTAATTATTTATTTATACATTTAAGAAAAACATAGAATTGATTGTATGAATTCTTCATGTGTAAATTTTCTCTTTAAAAAAAATGTTTACTGGTTGACTTTAATTTTGTAAAGTTTACTGATTCTATTAAATGGATTTTAGTTTTTGTTGAAAAGAGTCTTTTCTGTTTGCCTTTTTTATCATGGTATATTAAAAAGTAGTTATTTGTGTAATATACATCCCTAATTTTGGACTATGAAATTTAGGAAAAAATATTCTCATGTATAATATGCACTGAGCTAAATTTAACTTAATTTTAGCATTTGTTCCACTTTTTATTGGTTCATACTGACTAAAAATATGACTTTATATAATTTAGATTGTGTATTCAAACACAAAATTTACATTGTAATTTGAACAAATGCACAGGTGAAAATGTTGCATACTCATATGCAGATGCATGCAGAAACATAATGACGCAATGAAGATGAGCAGACACATGTCTTTAGAAAAATATACCTCTCACTTTATTTGAAAGGGTTCAAAAGGGTTACTAAAGGTTTTACTGTTTGAGAGGTGAGTTGGAGGCTTAACAGAACTGCAACATATTGACCCCAACTCTTATGGCCATAGCATTATGTTGAAGTCATTTTTTATATTTAGAAGGACCTGTATTCTCTTACTTGTCTGTACTTAAACACCAAGTACTAGTCAGTACTACCTTTCTTACACTGAAGTCCTACATGACAGATAAAGTCTAACCCTCTTTCTTTGGGAACATGGTAAGTCTTGTTCATTTCCGCCATTTGACTTCTGTTCTCTGTCACAGCCACATCTAAGCAAAACAATTACTCGTAAGTGTAAAGTGAAAGGCAGATAAAAAATTATTAAAACCAAAATTCAGCATTATGTCCTTTTAATCTCACAAGAGTAAAAGAATGAAAAATCAAAACTTACACCATTAAGATTGTTGTGATTTTCTAAAAGTATTTCTAATGAAGTTCACTTGATATCATTAACTTTAGACCAATTGATACACACTGATTGACAATTCCAGTGGTTATATAGTTTTTTTTGCTTGTTTAGATAAACGCTGAAAATTTTTACTGAATGGATCAGATATTAACACATCACTCAATAAGTCCTGGACCTAACAAATAAAACAATTTATTGGCAAAATTCAACTTTATTCATTAACATAGTCTCGTTTGTGAGTGATACACTCATTACAATTCTTCTCTAACAATTTGATGCCTTTTTTGTGGAAGGATTTGTCTTTGGCCTCAAAATATGCCTCAGTATCACTTCTTCATTGTAGCCAAATCTCTTTCCCTGGAGTATTTTTTTGAGGTTTGCAAAAAGCCAGTTGTTACTGGGGACCAGATCTGGAGAATAGGGTGCGTGTTGAAGCAATTTGAAGTGCAATTCATCTAGTTTTGACGTCATTGCGATTGACTTGTGACATTGTGCATTGTCTTTGTGAAAGAGACCATTTTTTCTTTATTTGTAGCTGTGTTTTGGCGATTTCTTCCTTCAAATGCGCCAATAATGCTATATGATATTTGCTATTGATGGTTTTTCCTTCCTCAAGGTAATTGATCAACAAAATAACTTGCACATCCCAAAATATGGAGGCCAAAACCTTGCCTGCTGATGTTTGCATCTTTGGTCACTTTGGATGGCTTTCACCTGCTGCTGTCCACTCAGCTGACTGCCAATTTGACTCTGGAGTGAAGTGGTGGATCCATGTTTCATCCATTGTCACATATTTATGCAAAAACTCCAATTTATTGTATTGAAACAGTTGCAAACAACGCTCTGAATTGTCGACACATTGTTGTTTTTGATTGACTATGAGCAAATGCGACACCCACTTTGAACATAGCTTTCTCATTGACAAATGTTCATGCAAAGTGGTGAATATACTGCCTTCTTATACCTTCAACTCCTCTGCTATCTCCTGTAACTTCAATTTACGATTGGCCAAAACAAGTTTGTGGAGTTTTTGGTGTTTTGGGTGACCTGAACATTTAGCATCATTTGTATCTGTACAACCATGTTTAAAGTCAGCATACCACCTCTTAACCACTGTTTCTGAAGGAGCAGAGTCTGAATAACACTTATCAAGCCTTTGTTTTGCTTGAACAGTATTTTTTCTCATCAAAACACAATGCTTTATCAACACATGAAATTCAGATTTTTCCATTGTTTTGAAAATTTGCAAGGTTAGTACTTTATAAAAATCATATGGATTTTTTATTAGTGGCACCATCTATATGTCAGGCTTGGGACTTATTTAATTAACATAGGATACCCAATGTAGAAAGTTATAGTTGTCATGCCATTCATTTGTCAAGAGAAACAATCAAAATGTCACTGTTAACAAACTAATATTTACTTTAGATCAATTTTTTTACCTACCCTTTTACACATGCAGGATGTAACTCAAGATCAATTTTTTAAAGTGGATTTTAACAGGTTTGCCTTCCAAGTTTTCCTTCTCTTAGACTAGCTGCTATACTAAGGTTAAAGAGTCCACACTGCCCTCCTATTTGCCCCTAGCTGAAAGAAGACTAGTTGGATTCATACCTTTCCAAAGGGTATTAGTCCTATGTGAAATATAAACAGTCTCATCCAGGTTTAAAATTAATTCACTGTGTCTATTTTCTATGATGATAATTATTACACCATGGGTACCACCTATAATTTTTACCAACCCGTATGCATGAGCACAGCCCAGTTGGCTGGGGCTGTAGAGTACACCAACTGCCTCTCTGCAAAGGGGTGAGACTCCTCCAATGTGTGTCCTGGATATACCAGAACTTTAGGGAATGTGGAGTATCCCTTCGTTGCCATCACTCCCAGGTCCACTCTGACCCAGAATAGTAGCACCTGATAGGGTCCTGTATTAACAAATGACTGATGTTAAATTGTGACTGTTATATAGCAATACTTGAAACCATTTAACTGTACAAAAAAGAGCTCAAGCTCATTTAAGAATGTTATCTACAAAATGTATTTACAAATCATATATTTTTAATGTATATGTATAAAGAAGATTTCGCATTAAATAACCTATAATGTTTGATATGCCATAAAACTCAACCAACCAACACAATGTCAATTTTTAGTGGAGTTTAACAGATATTAGACCAGTTGTCATAACAAAGTTAAAGCGCTCAGTCTGTTGTACCAATTTGAGACCAATTTTTATAATCTAGAATAGTTATTGTGTTTGGAAAATAATTACATTTTACTTGAGAAGATATAAAAAGAAATGCAAGTTAAATTTATTTAAACATCATCAAAAATGTAATCACCTTTATTTTCACCTTGTAACCAAATCATTATAATGTAACATAATGAATACCCTTTATGGTTATCGTCGCAGGAAATGGACACGGTGACATGAGTTCAAATCCTGGACGAGACTGATTGCATTTCACATAGCACTAATACCCTTGGGAAAGGTATGAATCCAATTATTCTCCCTCCAGCTATGGGTAAATAGTAGGGCAGACTAGGTTCTTCAGCCTTGGTGAGGCAACTAGTCTAGGAGAAGGAAAACTCTGAATTCAAACCTGTTAAACTTCACTTAAAAAATTGACCTTGTGTCATATCTGCTCGAGCGGAGGGGTTGGTAAATATGATAATGAATACCCTTTTTAATTTTGTAAGTGTTGAATTTGAAAGTTAAATGTTAATTCATTAAAAGAGTCATGGAAAATAACAAGTGATATGATTGACAAGACTTTGTTGTATAGCCATAATGATATCAATCACAACAGTAATGCAAATACATATACAAATACAGGCAGACTCTTGTTTTGGATATGAACAGGTTTATTAATTTCTGGCTTCGGTCCATAGCGACATGAGGAGAGAGACACAATTCTTAAAAGCCTATGCTAACCATACTATGCTGAACCCACCCCAACATGCTGCGCATCTTAAGATCTCAATTCATCTCTGTTGGTCAAGATCCAAAAAAATCATCTGCATGCCTCAACGGTAGAAAATTTAACTGTCCATTCAACGGCTGAATACTCAACTACTGTCTTTTCAAAATCCTCAAATTCTCAGGACCATCTCTTCTGGGCATGACGTCATCCACACTCCGGTGCCATCTCCTGTCTGGAGTTTATTATGACAGATGATGATTGTCATATCATTTCTGTGCAAGTGTAAGACTGCACTATTTGACTATGCACCTGGACTAAGAGACCCAAGTAGTTTAAAGCCTTACTGAACTAAATAATAAAATATAATTAATGAAAAATTATTAAAATAAAAAATCATTACCTTAATTATATAACAACTTGACCCCTGGCCAACCTTTTTAGCAGTTCTCTGGTTGGTTCAGCCATGAGAACAGATCAGTTAAGTAGAGTTGAAGAGAGCAATCCAGGGCACCATAACAAACAGACTCCTAAAATGGCTATTTCTCCAGTTGTACAGTTGATGCGGGAATTTGGATGAATAAAGATGTTAAAAATCAAACAAAGTCTTTGTCCATTTATAAAAACAGAAGTGGACACAGAGACTAAGATAAAACCAAGACCACCCAAAGGAGAAGTCCCAGATAGAAGACTAGAGATTCCAAACAGATAAGTATAAGAAAAAGAATAAGGTGTATACAACAATAATACACTATCATTATTGATAGAAGGGATATTGTTGGATTATTCTATCAGGGACATTTCAGAGGATCCCCTTTTCAAGTAGATGTAAACAAACAACAAGAGCTGCAACAATTATTCTCATTGCAACTGTTGTTGATAATTATCTGTAGAAAAAAGGTAAATTATAATTAATTCTAATACAAAAAACATTCCCATATACGAGGATCATTAAATAAGTTTCCAGACTTTTTTTGTATGGGCACTTTTATTGATAGTATACACACGAAACTCTAGCCCCCTTCAAAGTAATCTCCTCCGGTTGCAATGCACTTGTTGTACCGTTCCAACAACTTCTAGAAGGCCCCATGGAAGTCCTCTTGTGAGAGCGTGTCAATGACCTTTATCACAGCCTCTTTCATCTCCTCAATTGTCTCATAACGACAGCCTCGGAGCAAGGTCTGGACTCTAGGGAGGCTGAGTGCTATTTTTATACAAATATTAAATATATATGATTTGGTTTGGTTTGGTTTTATGGCATATCAACTATTGTTGGTCATTTAATGCCAAATCCTTTTTATACATATATCAAATATATATGATTTGATTTGGTTTGATTTTATAGCATATCAACTATTGTTGGTCATTTAATGCCAAATCCTTTTTATACATATATCAAATATATATGATTTGATTTGGTTTGATTTTATAGCATATCAACTATTGTTGGTCATTTAATGCCAAATCCTTTTTATATATATATGAAATATATGATTTCTAAACACATTATGGAGATAACATTTTTAAACAAGCCTGAGCACATTTCTTTGCACACAGTTAAATGGTTTCACTTAATTTCAAACAATTCAGTTTAGCATAAGTGCTCAGTTTTTGTTTACACACAGATGTAAAAACAGTTCTATTTCAAACGATTCAATTTAGCATAAGTACAGTTTAAATGTCAACTTCTATTTCAAACAATTCATTTTAGTGTAAGTACAGGTTTTTGTTTACACACAGTTAAACAATCAAAGAGGTCAATTTCAAACAATTCAGTTAAGCATGTTAACAAAGTTAAATCGTTTCAAGTATTGCTATGTATCATTAACTCTTCAATTGAACATCAGTTATTTGTTTAGGAGGAGCCTGTGGTGTAATGGTTATCATCACAGGATATGGACACGGCGATACGAGTTCAATTCCTGGACAAGACTGATTGCATTTCACATAGCACTAATACCCTTGGGAAAGGTATGAATCCAATTATTCTCCCTCCAGCTATGGGTAAATAGTAGGGCAGACTAGGTTCTTCAGCTTTGGTGAGGCAACTAGTCTAGGAGAAGGAAAACTCTGAATTCAAACCTGTTAAACTCCGCTTAAAAAAATTGACCTTGTGTCATATCCTGCCCGAGCGGAGGGGTTGGGTAAATAGGATCAGTTATTTGTTTACACATAGCTAAACATAAAAATAGTTGTATTTCTTCAATTTCAAACAAGTGAGTTTTGCATAAGTATACTGTTTAAATGTCAAACAGTTCTATTTGACCCATAGATTGGACCCTACCAGTGTTGTATACAATGCATATACATATACAATACCAGCCATATGCAGGCAGACTGTTGTTTCAGACATGAACAGGTTTATTAACTTCTGGCTTCTGTCTATGGTGACATGAGAAGAGAGACACAATTCTTAAAAGTCTTTGCTAACCACGCCACCCCAACGGGTCAGCACCCCACCCTAACGCATGGCGCATTTTGTGATGTTTAAGATCTCAGTCGGTAGAGATCTGCAAAACTCAACCGCATGCCTCAACGGTCGAAAACCCAACTCTCGTCTCAATGGTCAAAATCCAACTACATCTTTCAACGGTCAAAATCCAACTGACATCTTTTCAAAATCCTCAAATTCTCAGGACCATCTCTTCTGGGCATGACGTCATCCACACTCCAGCCCCATTTCCTGTCTGGGGGTTTATTATGACAAATGGTGATTGCCATATCCTTTGCACACTAGCGTAACTGCACCAAATGACTATGCACCTGGACTTAGAAACTTGAATAGTTCAAAGCTCTACCAAACTGAAAGATAAAATATAATTAACAAAAAATGATTAATATAAAAAAATCATTCCTTAATTATATAACACCAGGTGCTACCACTCTGGGACAGAGTGGACCTGGGAGTGATGGCAATGAAGAGGTACTCCATATTCCCCAAAGCTCCAGCATTACTGGATTCTCACTATCAGATTGTTTAGTGTCATATCCGAGACACTTGTTAGGGGAGTCTTACTCCTCTGCAAAAATGCAGTTGTGTATTCTACAGATCCAGTTGACTGGGCAAAGGTTTAGTTGTGAAGACTGATGCCATTTTAAACAATTACATTGAAGGAAGGAAAGGAAAGGTGAGAAGGAAAATTAAAGAAAAAAGGAAAAAGAAGGCAAAAAGGAAGGAAAATGAAGAATGAAAAAGGAGAGAAGGAGCATATTTAAATAAAGTAAGTAAAGTTAGCAACCTTAGTCGAGGGTGACCTGAAGGCTCCCTTTTCAATAGCTACTACATTAAGGTGTAGGAGAGAGCACTACTCCTTCCCTGGATTGCTTCACTTTACCCTTGATCCTTGTTGTAACAAATAAGAGGCTTCTAATTCACACAGTTGTCATTTCTCTTAAACAAGATAAATAAAAAAGTGAAAGTTAAGTGGTTGGATACGCGTAGGTTTTGTTAAAGTTTTAGTATCGCTAGGAGATTAGCATTTAATATGTAAAACATGGACTTAGACAAAGCACTTAAAATACCATCTTACCTCGTTATCGAATCCGGAAGTAGTTGATTGAAATCGGATGAAGTAATGAGAACATTATATAGTAGAGGAGTGCGAAATGCCCTATTTTCATTGGCTGATGCCGAATGACATATGTCAATAAAGAATGGTCGAAGTCCAGCCTTACGAATTTTTTTGATTGTTTTAGCAATGTTACGATGTGGGGCACGTCACTATCAAGGAGGCGGTTTGACTCTTCTAGAGTCATACCAGGGTTGCTGTTAGAGTCGATATGATGCGAAACCCGAAATCAGTGAGGAAAACAGTACATCACTGATGACCTTCCTTGATGCATCTAGGATGTATGACTTAAATTAATTCTTATTAATTTTTTTCTTAAATTGTTTATTTCAGGATTTATATTTACTTGACAAACAAAATTTTAAAAGAATAAATTGATTCATTGCAATTTTCAGGTTCACTTTGACCCAGGGTGGTAGTACCTGTTAGGGTTCCATGTTTGGGTCAAATAGATATTTTTGAAAATCATTTTCATTAGATAACAATACTTGATACTACATAACGGAGTTCAAATTAATTGTAATAAGAATAAGTAAAGTAAAGTTAACGACTTTAATCATTGGTGACTCAAAGGCTCCCTTTTCAATAGCTATAACGCCAAGGTGTAGGGAAGGGCACAACTCAATTCCCTGGATTGCTCCACTTTACCCTTGATCCTTGTCTTGTAATGCTGAGTGTTAAGCAAAGCAGCATCAAGTACCATTTTTTGAGTCAAACCTCTGTCTCCCAGACCATTAGGCTAACAGCCCAGTTTAGAGAAGTTCGCCACTGTAGTTGAGGGCAACCTGAAGGCTCCCTCTTCAATAGCTACTACATCGAGGAGTAAGGGAGGGCACTACACTTTTCCCTGGATTGCTCCACTTTATCCTTGATATGTACCTTATCGTTCTGAGTGTTAAACAAGGTATCAAGTAACATTTTTGGAGTCATTGTATGACTCAAATGGTCTCCCTGGCTATTGGCAAACACTCTACCCATTTAGTCAATAGTTACTTGAAAATATAATTGTTTACAAAGTATTATTATTTGTTATGCAAAATAATGTTGCTCAGTTGGCAGGAGCTGCAGAATACACATTCTATATCTCTGCAGAGAGGTAAGACCCCCCTGCCCAACAAGTGTCCTGGATATGACACTAAACAATCTGATGGTGAGGTTCCAGTAATGCTGGAACTTTAGGGAATCCAGAATACCACTTCATTGACATCACTCCCAGGTCCACTCTGGCCCAGAGTAGTAGCACTTGAAAGAGTCCTCTCTCTGGGTAAAATAGAAGTAAACTGTGTACTTACAGTACAGTACAGTACAGTACTAAACTGAATTACTTGTTTTTTACATTTAACAGTGTGTAAACAAAAAACTGTACTTATACTAAATTGAATTGTTTGAAATAGAACTGTTGACATTTAAACAGTACTTATGCTAAATTGAATTGATTTTACTTTTACCCGCGTAAACAAAAAACCGTATTAAAACAAATGACTCTATAAAAAATACTGTGTACTTACACTAAACTGAATCATTTGAGATTAAGTGAAACCATTTAACTGTGTTCAAAAAAATGTGCTCAGGCTTGTTTAAAAATGTAATCAAAAGTATTTAATAGGAATACTTAAAACTATAAAACTGTGGGAAAATTATTTGTATTAGATTGAATAAAATAAAATTGAAAATTGCAAAGAAATTATTTTTGGTAAACATTAAGTGCAATATGAAAGAAAAAGAATTACTGGAATATTGAAAATATAGTTATAACAATAATTTACAAATGAATCAATTTTCTGCAGTAAATACCCCATAAATAGTTCATAAGTTGTTAAACTAATAAACCAAACCAATCTTCTTCACAGAAAGTTGTTTTTTTTTAGATTATTGATATTATGCTCATAAATAAATAAATAAATAAATAAAATGAAGTTGATTGTAGAATTCTTAAAAAGTAAATTTTTCGCTTTAAAATTGTTTATTTACGGAATTTTATGTACGGGACAAACGAAATTTGAAAAGAATAAACTAGTCTTATAAACTTTAAAAATTCCATGGAATGGATTTTAATTTTGTTGAATAATTAGGAAAAGATGTGCATATTTTTCTTCAGTTTCAATTGAATTATCTCCCTTGACTTTCGCTCTTTAAAAATCTCTTTTTTTTTTTTTAAATTCCAAATTCCGGCTGTTTTTAAATTAATTTCAGCCTAAACTCACCGTCGCTTATCCTCATTTCCATTGTTACTGCAACTTTGGTGGCCAGGATCAAATCCAGCAAAAACAGGAAACCTTTCTCATCTGACAACAAAAATTAGTTTTTCTATTTCATTGTCTAAGCAAGAAAACCAATTTGAACAAAAAAGATAAAAAGAAGTAAGTATGACGTTCACTTCAATTTCTTTGTTTTTTTATAAACAAAAATACCTAATTTCCAAAAAGAAATATTTTTTGTTACTTCATGAAGTAAAGCGCAGATAAAATATTTTTTAAGATATGCGAACATTTTTTAGTTATCTTCTAGATCTAAATTTAATTTTTTTATTATTTTTTTATTAATGTTAGTTCGGGAGTATTGCACGCGTTCAATTTTGCTAGGGAAAAATTTTCTAGTAATTTACTTTATTTTATTTTCATATTTTGGTGAATTACTAATAATTCTAGTGTGAATACGAAAGTGAATACCCCTCCTATGAAATGTAAAATAATTTGTTTTTTCGAAAAATAAAAAAAATTGCTGTTGCTTTAAGAGTCATATAAGTTCAAAATAATTTGACCCTCAAACTCGCCTCAGTTCTTTAATTTTTCGAAAAAATAGATCATTTAGGGAAGGTTCACTTTCCAATTCTAATTTAATGTAGAATGATCACTCATTTCCCGAACAGTTAGTGTTGGAAAAGACAAGTTACCAGACGGGTTGAGTTATTGTGTGCATAAGTAGAGTGTTCACCAATGGTCCAAGAGACTGGGGTTTAATCCCAGGTCAAGTCATACCAAAGACTCAAAAAGTAGTATGTGATGCCACCCTGCCTAGCACTCAGCATTATAAGGTGAAGATCAAAGGTCAAGTGGAGCAATCCTGGGAATGAAGTAGCACCCACCCTTATACCTCAGTGTGGGAGCTATCTAAAAGGGAGCCTTTGGGTCTCCTTCGACTAAGATCAGCAACTTTATATATACACATCCCAAATGACAATGGTATTTGTCGACCTTCCTTCTAACCAGATGATTGTGGCACAAGGCCTTTTTTAGGGTGGGTCCAGACACAGGGCCATAACCTAGACATGCCCAGTGGCTCTAAAACTGCCTCAGGGCCCTGTCAACATTCCCCCAAAAAGGGACGCCTCCGGCACCAGGCGATAAACCTAGCCCCTCCAAGGAGGGTTAGAGCCTGGTAGACGGCTGCTGATACTATGGCCAGCTGAAGTGTATCCTATCTACTGGATCCAGCTGATTAAATCAACCAAATAATTACAACTGTAAAAACTCAACAGTCAACTCAAAACTACACTACCCCTGATGACAACCAAAAGCATGGTCGAAAGTGCTTGGGTAGAAGATATGGGACAATTGCTTTATTGTCTAGATCCCTACACTAGAAAAATAACTTCCTGCTTTTTTTTCTTTTGAATTCTTGTCAATTTAAAGGAGGAAATTTGTAATGTGTTTGTTTTGTTTTCAGGAGATGGAGGGAGAAATATTTCCGTCAAAAGGAAAATGCTTTTTATTTTGTTTATTTGTTTGTTTATTTATTTTTGAAAGGTGAATTTTTTATTCATTATACAAATCACAAAAAAAAAAAAATGCAATCAATTCAAGAAATAACATGAAAAGAAAAATTGAATTACCTCATTTTAGGGAATCACATGCTTGGTTTTTTGGGGTTTTTTTTTTTGGCTGGGGGCTTCCTTTTTTAAATTTGTAATACAAATTTAAAAAGAAGAACTTTGGTGTGTGTGTATATATTTATATATATATATTAGTCTAGCTAACCATCCTCAAAATGCATTCTCTTTAGTATCACTGACAGACAGCCAACATATTACCAACTGAAAGGTTTAAGAGGATTGGAATATTGTTTATATTTCTCTGAAAAAAAGTTATACTGAGAATCTTGTTTTTGTGAAGACTTTGAAAAATGGCATTTTCAAGATGTAAATTCTGCTATCAAATATAAGGATATGAGTCTTGTGATTTAGATCTCTCCATCCATTCATATCTACTCGAGCCAAAACAGAAATAAGGACCAAAAGAAATTAGTTGAGTAGGCTCATAATTTTAAGGGAGCTAACATCCATCTCGTGATACAGGCAAAGTAGGAACCTTTGGGAAAGATATTAATATTATTAATAGACTATTTCCCATTGTTGTTGGTAAATCAAAAAACATGAAAATAACAAACAATTGGTGGTTTTATTGGAGTTTCAAAATTATGATACTAAGATTCAAGGTGTTTTCATTATTTTGTCCATCTCCTGTATGCTGTTAAACAAAGAAACCAAACCAGGAAGTTTGATATCGCTATTGTAGAGAGCAAGTTTCCGGCTCCAAAAAACTATTTTTTTCACATTCAGCACCAATTTGGTTATGCATTTTTACTAGTAATCTACAAAAGCGTCTGTTCCATACTCATACAAATCTACACTCCTGTAGGCACATCTACTTTTTAATTTGGTGATTTCTTTCAGGAAAATGATCTTATAGTCCATCTTTAAATGGCCATATTCCTGCTGATGACCTTGTATTAAAAAATAGTCATCTCCATCGGGGCCTCATGGGGTGGCATAGATCAGTCCCAGAAACCCATTCTCAATCTCTATCTCCCTCTGTTTTTGAACAGGAGAGAGACGTTGTCTTGGATCCAGTCAGGAAATAGAAAAGGCATCTGATTATTTTACTTTATTTCATCAAGTAAGCTTTTTACCATTTTTGTACCCCCTTCTTTATGCTGCTTGTATATGGTACACTATGCATATATTTCTAGCTGCTGGGACATGTTTGTATACTCTTTTTTTCTTTAAACAATTGGTATGTATATAAAAGGTTCTTATATGTACAAATAAATTTATCTTGTCTTTCCTTTGGTTGTGTATATCATGGATATATTTATGTTAATATTAGTCCCTGGTGAGTGGGGACTTAACTAAAACATCCTCCCGCCCAGTCAGTTAGGGTTGTAGAATACACCAACTGCATCTCTGCTGAGGGGGTAAGATCCCCTCCCCAAAGAGTGTCCCAGGTATGACATTAATCCATCAAATGGTGAGGTTCCAGATGTGGTGTACCCCTTCATTGCCATTGCTCTTCAGTCTACTCTGGTCCAGGGTGGTAGTACCTTTTTGGATCCTATCTATGGGTCAGATTTAACTGTGTGTAAACAAATGACTGATGTTAGCTTTGTATACATTTTTCTTTTTAAGGTGTTACTTTATTTCTTAATTTAGCAAAAGGAATAAAATATAAAATGCATGGAAGCAGTGGTTAAGCCAAAGTGCTTACAGCCCAGCCGGCTGGGGCTGCAGAATACCCAGACTGTATCTCTGCAGAGGAGTAAGACCCTCCACTAATGAATGTCCTGTTTAGGACACTAAACAATCTGAGGACAAGGCTCCAGCCTCGGAAATTTAAGGAGTGTGGAGTACCCCTTCATTGCCATTAAACCCAGATCCACTCTGTCTGGGAGTGGTAGCACCTGATAGGATCCTATCTATGGGCTGAATAGAACAAAAATGTGTACAAAAAAATGACTGTTGTTAAATTGTGATTTTGTATAGCAATACTTGAAACCATTTACTGTATGTAAAAAAGAGCTGAGGCTCATTTTAGAAGTTTATCTACAAAATGTGTTTTCAAATCATGTACATATTTGATATATATGTATAAATAGGATTTGGCATTAAATAACCTACAGTGGTTGATATGCCGTAAAACCCAACCAAACCATGCCTAATTGCTTAGATATTGACCCTTGTTCATCAGCAGCTGCCAATGATTATCACCATTAGCAAACCACTTGATTAAACTATTTTGAGTTCTACCATGAAATAATCTGAACAAATACCTAGCCCCTTGAGCTGTACAAGTTTGGAATATATAGGATTTTCTGTTGAGATTTTGATTTGGCTATACGAAAATTGAATGACTTATTAAAATGCCTAATGAATTTTTTGTGAGGCACCTACACGCTATATAACCTGGGAGAGTTGCAAGACCAATTTTTCAAGGAGTTAGAAAATAAGGAAGAATTGCATCTTCTGAGACTATTCTGATGAGGAGTGTGGCAATGAAGCTCTGGAATGTGCCTTCATTACTTGCATAGGTTCATATCTGATATGTCAGTATCTTCTGGAAAATAAGACTCTGAACATAAGGTAAGTAAAATTGGTGACTTTAGTCAAGGGTGACCTGAAAGCTCTCTTTTCAATAGCTACTACCTAGGTGTAAGGGAGGACACTACTCCATTCCCAGGTTTGCTCCACTTTACCCCTGATCCTTACCTTATAATGCTGAGTGCTAAGCAAGGTGGCACCAAGTACCATTTTTTTTTTTTGAGTCTTTGGTATGACTCGATCTGGGATTGAACCCCAGTCTCCCAGATCATTGGTAAACACCACTCATTACACATAGTTTATATTCAAACTTCTGCCTTGAGCTTGGAATACCAATTTGTACAGCTTCAGAAGCTTAGATGGTGGTAATAGTCAATCCAGAACTCCCAAAAATATGTGAGAATTATTATAACCCTCTGGTCAAATCTTAACAAACAAACAAAAGCAGTGAATTATCAATCAAAATCAAAATGCTTTTCCTGTGGATTATTTGTTGGACCACTATCCCTCTCCTAAAGCAAGGACATTATGCTCATGCATGTAGATCTAAACTTTCATTAAATTCTTTATTAAATTCTCATACTAACCACATTTGCTAACATACCACATAAAATCTACTCCATTCTGAGCCACATGGTTGTTAATTAAAAAAATAATGAAGCACTTTGCTCGATTCTCGTAGCACTGACAGCTATCTTTGTAAAGTAGTCATACAGAAACTTAACTTGAAATTTCACCTGCCTAGAAAACTTTGAATACTAATTCAAGAACCTCTGCTTTAATGACTAGTTGTATGCTGCCACCTACTAGCTGTTTTGAAGTATTTGTGTTCAGACATCATGCTTGGCCAGGAAGTTCTATGTCAGCATCAGTGGTCAACATTCAAATATGGTGGACCCCTGCCTGATGGTCAGTCAGCTGGGACTGTAGAATACACTGACTGCATCTTTGCAATAAGACTCTTCTCATGAGTGACCTGAATATGACACTAAACAATCTGATGGTGAGGCTCCAGTAATGCTGGAACTTTTGGGAATGTGGAATACCCCTTTATTACTATTGCTCCTAGGTCCACTCCGGCCCGGAGTGGTTATACCTGATATCTATCTATGGGTCAAATAGTACTAAACTGTGTACTTATGCTAAACCAAATTGTTTGAAATAGACCTGTTTTTACCTTTAACTATGTAAACAAAAACTATACTTCTGTTAAACTGAATTGTTTGAAATAGAACTATTTATAGAAAAATGAATTTGGCTTTAAATAACCTACAATGGTTGATATACCATAAAACCAAACCCTACTAGAATTAGTCATGGCTTGTGATCATCAATTCTGTGCATTAAATGCAGCTGAGACAGAAGAATCTTTACTATTTCCTAATTTATTTCCAAACTCTCAAATCAAGGCACTTTAACAGTGAAGATCAGGCCTTCATCATGAGAGAAATTCAGCACTTTCTGTTGGTATAATTGAAGAAGACATTTCAGTTAGTAGTAGTGAAGGACCCTAACCACTGACATAAGTAACGAATGTGCATAGATTACTCTCAGTAAACCTATACACAGATCTGGATACTTATCCTCTGCCAAGAATTGATAAAATAATTAACCACTTTCTATGTTCAACCTCAAAAGTGACTATCACCTGGTTCTGCTTCAAGAACCAGATGAAAAATATTCCCTGTTTTTGAGATGAGATGAAGGATTCCAGTCACGGTCAAAAACTGGTCTACCACCTTTCAAGGAGCAGGAGACAGAATAGTAAAGAAAGAAAATCTATATGGTGCTTCGCTTTACACCGACAATATTATAATTGCAGGATTCTTGCCAACAGAACATAAGTAAGATTTTTAAAAGTTCCTGAACGCTATTACAAAAGCTTTGGTATGCTCTATCAGTGTGCTGGAATACTGTTGATAGTTAAGTTATTAATCCTAACCTAGAAAGACTGCCATTACAAGAGATACCACCACCTGAAAACCCAGTCATTAAAAAGGATGCTGGGTATATTCACATATGCAAAATGAATAAACAAATTTTCTAATAAAATTCGGCCTTTAATAGAAACTAAGAAATTTCCATTTGGAAAGAGAGCACTCAAAGCTTTCAATTGATTAAAAAAAAACTTGATGGGTTCACATTACAACCAGTAAACAAGTGGTTACATTTTGACATTGAGTGCAATACATCAGATGTAGCCATTTCTGTCATCCTCAACCAATGTAGACATCCTTTAGCGTTCATGTCAAAAACATGATAGATTAAAAAATTGCATAGTGGGGAAGGAGGTAACTGCAGTTATTGAGACAGTCGGTAAATGGAGTCATTTTTTTTATCACAGCAACATTTTACTTTAGCCATGGATCAAAGATTGACAGCCTTCATGTTTAACAATGAAAGACATACTAAAATTAAAAATGTCAAAATCTAAAAGTGTAGGTTAGAACTTGCAGCATTTGACTACTCAATAAAATACAGCACAAGCAGAGAGAATGTCCCAGACAATTCCATAAAAAAAAACAAAACAATTATACCATTAATTTAAATCTTTTAGTTTGTTTAAAGAAACTTTTCTGATGTCAGAATTTTCAGCTATTGAATAAAAAATGCTTTGTGTCTTATTTGTTATTAGTTTATTTACTCCTACATAAAAAAAAACTAAGTGTTATAGGTGGAAATAAAGAAAATAAGTTATATATATTAGACTACTGGTAGAAGAAGAAAGAAAAGTATGTGTTTATACTTGGAAAGGGAGAAAAGAAAGTATACATTAATTACAATAGGAAAGAAATAAAGGGAGGAAGAAAAAAGGAAGGTATACATTAGGTTATGTGGGGGAAAAGAGAGGAAAGAAAAAAAAAAGAAAGGAAGGTATACAGTGGAAAAGAAATAAAGCAAGCGAGAAAAAAAGTTCTATACTAGGTCAGTGGTAAAAAGTTGAAAGTCAAAATGACTTATTATAAGTTAAGGATTCTAAATAATGACCATATTTTTGGGTGGGTGTCCTCATGGTGTAATGGTTAAAGTGGTGGACTGCGGAATCCTAGTAAGGAACTCCTGTAGTGCTATTACGTTCACTTTCGGACAAATACCCTTGGGAAAGGTATGAACCTCCTTATCCTCCCAGCTACAGGTTAAATAGCATCACTACTATTCTTCTAGAAGGATGGCTTTGGCATTAAATAACCCCCGAAGGTTGATATGCCATTAAAGAAACCAAACAAAAAGCACATATTTTTACTGTTTTCTTTAATGATGCTTTTTAATGCAATTAGATGTGATAGTAACATATTTTTCCTACTTAAAGTTGAAAAGCAAGTTAGAATTTAATGATTGTAAATAATGCATATCTTTTACTGTTTTCTTTAATAGAAGTTTCATTCACAGATATCAATTGTGTTGGAAATTAATAGAATTCATCTGATGATTTCAAATAAAGAGACAGCAAGAATTTTCCTTTTTACAATTTTTTTCTTTTTTACTATTTTAAAATGTAAGATGGTATTATACTTAATTTGTGTGTTCAATGGAAAAATGTAAATCATTTTTGTATTTTTATCAATAAATTATAGAAATTAAACTTATACAAAAACTAATGTGCCAAATATTGATATTTAATTTCATCTTTTTTTGAGAGAGAACAGCGACTCTTCCTTTTTATTATTGACTGAACATAAATAAACTTGGATTCATTAAAAGTTTAACTAGGTTATTATAATCTAATGATTGTATATAATACATGTATTTTATTGTTTTCTTTAATAATATCTCTTGTTTCATTCACAGATATCAATTGTGGTGGAAATCAATGGAAACTACCTGATGATGACCATATGCGAATATTAAACTACAAGAATCTTCTTTTTAAAGATAAACATGCAAACTTATGAGTTTACAAAACAATTTTTAAGATTACAAAAATGTATTTGAAGTTTAAAAAAATACTTATTGCAACACATAAGACAGTATGATTTTTGTGGATTAATATCTGTATCTGAATTTTCATGAAATCTGTATTGAATTGCTGAATTCAAATTTGAATTACACAGATGTTAGAAAAACCTTCTTTTTTACTAAGTGTGTACATGAACATTTTTGAAGAGATTAGATTTTTAAAAATATGCAGACACAATCTGGAGAAAAGCCATACACTTGTCAGGTGTGTGGATCAACATTTTCACAAAATTCTGGTTTGAAAATACATATGCAAACTCATGCTGGAAAGAAACCCTATAATTGTGATGTATGCGAGGCAGCATTCACCCTAAGATCAAGTTTAAAAGTACACAGTAGAAAACACACTGGAGAAAAACCTTTTTCTTGTGAAGTGTGTGGCTTAGCATTTCAGCATAACTGTACATTTAAAATGCACATGGAAAAGCACACACAAGATAAACCTTACTCCTGTAAATTTTGTGGATTAGCATTTTCACAAGTTTCAAATTTGAAAGTACACAAACGAAGACACGCCATAGGAAGAATTTACACTTGTAAAGTGTGTGGAGCAACCTTTTCACGTAGTTCAACTGCAAAAGTACATATGCGTACACACACAGGAGAGAAACCTTATAGTTGTGATATATGTAAATCGGAATTTACGCAAAGATCAAGTTTAAAAGCACACATTAGAACACACACTGGAGAGAAACCTTTCTCTTGTGAAGTATGTGGATCATCTTTTTCACAGAGTTCTAGTTTAACAATACACATGCGAACACACACTGGAGAAAAACCATATTCTTGTAAGGTATGCAGTTCTGCATTTTCAATGAGTTCAGGACTAAAAGTACATATGCGAAAGCACACTCGAGAGAAACCTTATACTTGTGAAGTGTGTGGATTAGCATTTCAACGGAATTGTACATTAAAAATGCACATGGAAAAACATACACAAGACAAACCTTATTCTTGTGAAGTTTGTCAATTGGCATTTTCACTAATTTCTAATTTAAAAGTACACATGCAAAGACATTCTACAAGCAGAACTTCCACTTGTGAAGTATGTGGAGCAGCCTTTTCAAGGAGTTCAAATGCTAAAGTACATATGCGTACTCACACAGGAGAGAAACCTTTTACTTGTGAAGTGTGTGGAATGGCATTTTCAACAAAATCAATATTAAATAAGCACATGCAAACGCACACTAAGGACAAACCTTATTCTTGTGAAGTGTGTGGCTCAGCATTTTCACGAAGTTCCTATTTAGCAGTACACATGTATACACACACTGGAGAAAAACCATTTACTTGTGAAATATGTGGAAAAACATTTTCACAGAGTTCCAGTTTAAAAAGTCATGTGCGAACACATACTGGAGAGAAACCCTATACCTGTGAAGTGTGTGGATCAGCACATTCAACAAAATCATTATTAAATAATCACATGCTAAGACACACTAAAGTTAAACCTTACGCATGTAATGTGTGTGGATCAAGATTTTCCCAAAGTTCAAATTTCAAAAGACATATGCAAACACACTCTGAAGGCAAATCTTACTCTTGCGAAGTGTGTGGATCAGCATTTTCACGAAACTCAAGTCTAAAAGTGCATATGTATACTCACACTGGCTGATAGGACCAACTAAATTTTTTCAGTTTGGACTTTCATGTTTCCTACATGCCCTCATAGAGTGGCAATTTAATTTTAACCCAGCCCTTTTGGAATCAGACTCTAACCACCAGACACAAAAGAAGATGCTTCGTCCTGTATTTTCTTTGTTTTTATTACCCTATCTCCTTAACTTGATTTTCGCCTACTTGCCAACAAGGTAAATAGTATTTCTTCTTGCTTTAAGTGCATTAGAGTCTTTCTACTAAATTATAAATCAATTTAGTTCTTTTTCTTTCTGTTGAAGGGAAAACTATTTTTTCAGAATCTTATTTTCTTACCCTCAATGTATTTGGCATTAAATTTAAGGAGTAAGTGTTTTATGCCTTAACTGTAAAATATCCTTTCTTTTCTATTTTGAGTACTTTCACATTTTTATCATTTCTTTGTGCCACATGTGGCTTTGAGATGTATTTTTCTGATATTCATGGTATGATTGTTTTATGATGTTTTGTATTGTATCTGCATGCTTGTCAGTCTCTTTTGTTTTAATTATTTGCAGTTTTCACAGCTTCAGTAGTATGTGTTGACCAATAAAAGCATTATACATATTTCATGCAGTTGTCATTTCTCTTAAACAAAATAAAACATCTCCCAAATGAATCATCAACCTATAGTGCAGAGATCACAGCTATTGACCAATCCATGAACGTTATAGCTAACCACAAATCCTCTAAATTCATCATCCATTCAGACTTCAATTCAGTCTGCTAAGCTTGACAGAACTAAAATGCATCAACTTCTCATATCACAAAATTCCTCTACCAATCGAACACTCTTAAAATAATAGGATCATTCTGACCTGGATATTAAGCCACTTTGGTATACTTGGAAATGAAATAGCAGAACAAGCTCAACTGTATACAAGATACGATTACTGAGTGGCTGGCAGGCTACAGAAGAAATAGAAAAGAAGTGATTCTCTCCAAATTTCATTTGGCCACACCCACATTACCCACTCACACCTCCTAAAAAGTGAAGATCCCCACTTCCCAATATGCTCTATGTACAAAGTGTCCTTCAGTGTCCAACACATTCTCATAAATTGTGAAAGGTTTAGACAAATTCGCCCAAAATACTACCAGATAAGCAACTTAAAGGACTAACCTCTTCATCAAAATCTGACCTAATATAATAAAACGTATAACAAAACCCTATACACTAAACCTTAAAACATACATAAGACAAAACCAATCTAACCTTTCTGGCATTAAATGACCCACAGAGGTTGATATGCCATTAAACAAAACTCAAGATAAATAAAAAGATGAATGCAATTACAGATTTTAACCATTGCACTCAGAAATCATTGTGTCAACTCAATGTAATTGACTTTTTAAAGACAGTTTGTAAGCTGGGTCCTCTTTGGAGGATTGTAAAGTCAGTTGAATTCAACTGTAGAAGTTAGATTTTAACTTTAAATCAGTTAGCAATGAGCAGTTATCATTTCCATCTATGGTCTAGGTAGCTTCCAAAGAAGCAAATTTCTTTGTATTGGTTATTCATCCTAGCTGAGAAGAAGAGAGAAACAATGTGAAGCAGCATGAAAAATGACCCCTGCTTGAGGACAGACAAGATGGCTTTCGTCCCAGTCGGCTGGATATGTAGAATACACTGACTACTGAGGAGTAAGACCCCTTCAGTGAGTGTCTTGGATATGGCACTAAACAATCTGATGGTGAGACTTCAGACGTGGAGTACCCCTTCATTGCTATTGCTCCAGGGCCACTCTATCCCGGAGTGGTAGCACCTGATAGGGTCCTATGTATGTTCAAATAGAACTGTTTGATCATTTAAACTGTATTCAAACAAGTGACTTATACTAAATTGAATTCTTAGAAATAAAACTGTGAGATTATTTTACTGTGTGGAGACCCGCCCCCCCAAAAAAACCTGATGTTTAATCAAAATATTAGTGATACATAGAAATACTTATGAACATTTAACTGTGTAAATAAAACAATTAGTGTAGAATACTTGAAACCTTTTACTTGTATGCAAAATAAGTGTTATGTGGCAATACTTGGAACCATTTAACTATGTACAAGTGAATGAGTAATACTTGAAAATCTTCAACTGTTTACCTAAATTAAATTGATATTACATAGAAATACATGGAACCATTTAACTATATGCTGGTAAATAGTGTTGAATAGAATGATTAGTGTTAATTAGCAATACTTGAAGTCACTTCACTGAATGCAAACAGGTGATAAATATCAAATAGAAATATTAGTGTTAGAGTGCAACAATCAAAACCATTAAACTGTATAGAAAAAATAACAATGTTTGTGTGGAAATGAATTAGTTCTACCACATTTAAAAATGAAATGACCTACAAACTACTCATTTATAAATGATATATGTATAACAATAAGAATTTAACTGTGTGCAAACAAATCACTGGTGTTACATAGCAATAATTGAAACTGTCTTCAAACAAGTGATTAAGAGTTAATAGTATTATTCATGTTAGAAATACTTAAAACCATGTCACTGTTCAAATAAATGATTGATTGTAAATAGAATTATTCATGTTAGAAATATATATAATCATCTAACTCTGTTAAAAAAAAAATTCTGGTTCATTTAAAGATGTTATCAACAAAATGTGTTTAAAAAAACATATATATTTAATATATATGTATAATCAGGATTTTGTATTAAATAATCTACAATGGTTGACATGCCATAAAGCAAACAAGATGGCTATTGCAACAGAAGTTCACATTTTTAAAAAAGGGTGAACAAAAACAATATTGCTGTGATTTGTATAGATCAGTATTTTTGAAGAGTTTGCATTTGAGTTAACACATGCATCCACTTTGATAAAAAAGCAAGAATAAATTAATTTTTAGATAGTTCTGTAAAAAAGAAAAAAGTATTCTTTCATTTTTTTATAAAGATTTTTCTGTCATTAGTTTTTACTCATATTTTTTTTCATTTTTAGAATAGCTTTAAGCAGAGCATACATTCCTTCTTGACTAACACTCAGTATTGTAATGTGTGGAGCAATCCAGGAAAAGCAGTAGTGCCTTCTCTGTACCTCCTTGTAGCTATTAAAAAGATAGCCTTCAGGTCACCCTAGACTACAGTTAGCCAACTTATTATAATGAAGTAATCTTGTCTTTAAAAAAAGAACAAAAAAAAAACATCTATTATAAAAAGGAATATTTTAGAATTCAGTATTTTTATTGAATAATTAAGATATAATTGTTTTTAAAAATTCCATGAAAATATAATTACATATGACAGATCATTCACTCATTTAAGTGACCTTTATATTTAGAATGGATTGTATGTCAATGACATATTATTAGTGGCCATCACACCAAATCAGGGGGTGGGGTGTCCTCATGGTGTAATGGTTAAAGCGATGGACTGTGGAATCGTAGTAAGCGAGTTTGTACTCCAGTCGCGTTATTCCATTCACTTTCAGGCAAATACCCTTGGGAAAGTTATGAACCCCCTTAACCTCCCAGCTACAGGTTAAATAGTACCACTACTGTTCTTCTAGGAGAATAGCTTTGGCATTAAATAACCTACAAAGGTTGATATGCCATTAAACAAAGAAACCAAACCAAATCAGGCATTCTATTTGATGTACACTTGTTATGGGGCTTCATAAAAGGTGGGCTTAATGTAAATTATCTCATAGTATTTCTTGGTAGTTGGAGGAGAAATCCTTTGCTCTTCTTTTTTTTAATACTGAAATAAAGTTAGTTGCAAACATGCAATAGTATAATATACAATAAGAAAACATGTATTGGGATGAATAAAAATGTATTTTAAAAAGTTATCTATATAAATTTTCTTTTGGTATTTGTACTTAAATGTTTTACTTGTAGTATGTGTGTGTGTTATTTTCTTTGTTCCAAGAAGTTCTGTGTTGTGAAAAGCATTCAAATTTCATGGAAAGAAAATTATTAGATTCGTTTTGGGTCAATGTTTTACTACTGGTCTCATAGTCCTTATTTGTTCTCTGTCAGAGAGAAAGGGAATTTTGCTCCCTATTGTTCTAGACTGATTTTTGACATCATCTGAAAGGCTATTTTTAGTATGATGAAATATTGTAGTTTTCAGCATCAACTATTTTAGTATGATGATATATAATAATTCTTTTCACCATGGAACCATTACACACTATCTAGTAACTAGTCTACAGTGATTTTTGTTCTGTTATAAAGGGATGTGTGAATATAAACTAGTAAATTCACCACCCTATAGACTATATACTTTTATTCACTTTCAAGGGTCTGTATAGAGTACTTTGAGAAACTCTGTTAACAATGTCAGCTTACATAGAGCTTCAAGTAAACAAGATATTGATATATCTGTTAGTCTAATATAAAGACAAAACCCTCATCTAATCAGATTAATTGACTTTAATGACATGTCATTTGTTTATTAAATCTGCTTAAGATTCAAGGATCATTAAATAAGTTTTCAGACTTTTTTGTATGGGAACTTTTATTGATTGTACACACATGAAACTCTAGTCCCCTTCGAAGTAATCTCCTCCAGCCGCAATGCACTTGTTGTACTGTTCCAACAACTTCTGGAAGGCCCCATGGAAGTCCTCTTGTGTGAGCATGTCAATGACCTTCATCACATCCTCTTTCATCTCAATTGTCTCATAATGACAGCCTCTGAGCTTAGGAAATAACCAAAAGTCACAGGGAGCAAGGTCTGGACTATAGGGACGGTGAGGAACTGTCTTGATACCCATCTTGGTCAAATAGTATGTGACAAAGATGGAGTTGTGGACTGTGCATTGTCCTGCTGGAAATGCCACTGATCTGATTTGAAGAGTACTGGCCTCTTCCAACGGAATCTCTTGCTGAACTCCCTTAAAACCTCAACATAGTAACCCTAACCCTTTGGCCAATCAACTCTGGTGTATTGGCTTCCTTACTACTCCCACACCTCTCATCATCCCTCACAGACTCCCTGCCTTTTTTGAATCTCTTATGCCACTCAAAAACTGATGCTTGATTCATGCAAGATGGTCAAAAAGCAGTCTGAAGCATTCCATACGTTTCTGAGGCATTTTTTCCAAGTTTAAAACCTAATTTTATTGCATATCGTTCTAAAGTGTCCTTGCGTCCAGATCGAAATTCACCAGGTGTGACAATCAGGCTTTAGTAGGGTGTATTCCAATTGCTGCTGTAACTGTTCCTTTGAACCTGAAATCATAAAAATTGGTCAGTCATCTCATAAGATGTATAGCAATAACATACTGAATTTTCAAGAGTCTACGACTATTTTAAATGCCTGTACAAAAAAGTCTGGAAACTTATTGAAGGCACCACATAAGAGTAAGGATAAGAAAATCTCTAATCCCACATTTCTATTGTTTTAAAATTCTATCAAGATATATTTATCAATTACATTATTTGTGTCCTCAGTATGACACTAACCTTTATCTTGGGGTGTGGTTCCAATTCTCGTTAGGGTTATGGAGTTTGGAATATCCTTTCTGACCTGGAGTGGTAGCACCTATTAGGGCTCCATTTATAGCTCAGATGAATCTGTTTGAAAATTATTTGTACTATATAGTAATATTAGATATCATATAACTGTATACAAAAAATAAAGTGTAATTCAAAAAATCATGCAACTTTGAAAATATTGTTCAAATTACAATTAAACATTTATGAATGAACCAAATTTTGGCATTTAATAATAATGCACATGTTTTATTTTCTTTAATGAAACTTCTTAATGCAATTAGTTGCTATAGTGATACATTTTGCTACTTAAAGAAGAAAATCAAGTTATCATAATTCAATGATATATTTAGATAATCATATAAGTCATTTTTCTTGAAAGAACAACAATTTATCATTTCTGAACATGAAGTATAAGATTTGCTGCAATTCATTGAAAACCAAACTGAGTATGATTTAATGATTGTAAATAATCCAGATGTTTTACTCTTTTCTTTAGTGATACTTTTTGACACACTTAGATGCTATAGTGATACACTTTGGGACATAAAGTAGAAAATCAAGTTATTTTAATTTAATGATTGTAAATAATGCACATATTTTATTATTTTCTTTAATGGCTGTCTTCTGAGGGACTTTTTCGGACACTTTTCAACAGAAACTCTCTCTGCATCTACATTGTCAGAACAACTTGCAGTCAACTTCCTGCCAGATCTGCAATTTTCTGCCTTCTTGTTGAGGTTGTTCACTGACCCTTTGACTTGAAATGTATGTACCTAATGATAAATTTGGCTTTTCTAAGGATAATCTGTGAAATTCTGCTTACATAGTTTTTAATGATTTCGCCTTCAATTAGTAGTGACACAAAATATTTTTCCTCTTATGTCCAAGGTATTATAATCAAGGATTACCAGCTGTTATAGCATATTATTTTCAACCCTGAAACAAAAAAACACAACATTATTATTAGTAGAGTTATTAGCAGTCACATGGGTCCCATATATATAGAGACACCCTATGTGTAGGTCAGCATTTCAATGGCTGTGTACTTTATAAATGCACATGGAAAAGCACACACAAGACAAACTTTACTCCTGTAAACTTTGTGGATTAGCATTTTTTCAAGTTACAAAATTAAAAGTACACATATGAAGACATTCTACAGGCAGAACATCCACTTGTAAAGTGTGTGGATCATCATTTTCATGACATTCCACTTTAAAATTACACTTACATAAACATATTGGAGAGAACCCTTTTACTTGTGAAACATGGAAGTGTATTTTCAATGAGTTCTAGTTTAAAAATTCATATGCAAACACATACTGGAGAGAGACCCTATATCTATGAAGTGTGTGGATCAGCACGTTCAAGCAAATCATTATTAAATAATCACATGCAAACATGCTGAAGACAAACTTTACTCATGTTAATTCTGTAGATAAATGTTCCCACACAATTTGAATATAAAGATACATGTGAATACAAACTGAAGGCAAATCTTTCTCTTGTGAAGTTTGTGAATCAGCATTTTATGAAATTCAATTTTAAAAATTCATATGTACAGACGCTGGAGAGAAATCATTTACTTGTGAAGTGTATGGTTCAGCATTTTCACAGAGTTCCATTTTAAAATGTCACATACGAAATGATACTGGATAGAAACCCTTTTATAGTAAGGTATGTGGATTGGCTTTTTCCTACATCTCCAGTTTAAAACTACATATTGGAACTCAGAATGAGTAGGAACCATTTACTTGTAAAGTATGTCTGTATTTTCAAGGAACTCATGAAAATACATATGAAAATAAAACTTTCATTCTGAAAAATGTAAAGTTGGTCATTTTCAGGGAGTTTTTAAAAAATTTTCATGTTAAGTGTATCTATCAGCTTTTTTAGAAAGTTCACATTAAAAAAAAAACCATGACTACAAATGAGATAAAGCCATATTCTTGTAATGTGAGTGGATTAGCAATTTTGTGGAATTGCTGATTACTTCAATATCTTGGATCAGTCACTGGAGTGAAGATATATCTTTTTGAACATTTTAATAAAAAATTTTCATCAATTAATTTTCATTAGTATTTTTTTCATTTTTCTATAATGTTCACCAGTATTTTTTTCATCTTTCTATAATTTTCACTTGTATTTTCTTTCATCTTTCTATAATTTTGTCTAGTATTTTCTTTCATCTTTGTTCCAGCAGGTTATGACACATTCATGTTGACTTTTAAATTCAGTCCTTCTTACTAAGAAAAAATTTCCCAGAGAAGCGATGGTCATTTCCATACAAACAGGTAAGACTATACTGGATGCTTAGTAATGGGAGATGTTTTAGTCAAGTTGCCATTCTCAAAGAGTATTAGCAATATGTAAAATGCAAAGAACTTTGTCTAGGAATTGAACTCGGGTCACCATGTCCTCTTTCTATGACTACAACCATTACACCACAAGCACTATCAGTGTCAATCTAAGTATATGCTAAAGAATTATCTTGAATGTCCTTGAAAAAATACAAATCTATCTTCTCCTTCCCTCAAGCTAAGGGTAAATAGTAGGGCAGACTTGGTCCTTTAACTTTGATATGGCAGTTGGTCGAGAAGAAAAGCTTTGAATTCAAACCAGTTAAGCTCCTCTTAAAATCTGACTTTTTTTTTCTCATCCTGATCGTTGGCCCAGCTGGCTGGAGCTGCAGAAAAGACTGACTGCATCTTTACAAAAGGGTAAGACTCCCCAAACGTGTGTCCTGGATATGACACGAAACAATCTGATGGTGAAGCTCCTGTAATGCTAGAACTTTGAGGAATGTGGAGTACCCCTTTATTGCCATTGCTCCCAGGTCCACTCTGACCTAAAGTGGTAGCACCTGATAGGGTCCTATCTATGGGTCAGATAGAAGTATTTGATATCTAAACTGTACTCATGCTAAACTGATTCATTTGAAATAGAACTGTTTTGTTATTTAGCTGTGTGTAAACAAATGACTGATGTTTAATTGAATTGTTAGTATTAAATAGCAATACTTGAAAACATTGAATTGTGTGCATACAAATGGTTGTGTAAAGTTGGATTAATGTTGCTGAGCATGTTCTCAATTCCCGTTGGAAAGTTGACAATGACAACTTAATCCTTTTACACAATGTAGTTATGTTTGGACAAGTTTCTGCTAACCTCTGTTGGTATTCTGTGTGGTGTCCCTTTAGTGAGTACAAAAGTTTGTACTGCCTCATTGGTGAAGAAAGTGTATGTATATATATATATATGTGTGTGTGTGTGTGTGTGTGTGTGTACATGTTTAATGAACTGTTGGCCTAGTAGGTGAGCAACAGTTTTTGTCATGTTAACTCCACTGCAGTTCCTGGTAAAAGAGGCTGAATTCGCTTTTTTCTCCTTCACAGAAGGTCTGGCTTTTGGTATTCTTCCGCCAGCTGATTTGATTGGTTCAGTTCAACCAATTTACTTCTGTGTGGGAATTCATCTGCCAGTGAGAAATAAATCTAATTCCCACTACAGTTGATATGTCATAAAACCAAATAAAACCATTTAACTGTGTGCAAATAAAACTATTTGTTAGATATTAATATTTGAAACCACTTAAGTGAGTGCAAAAGATGATTAAATCTATTTAGAACTATTTGTGTTAGAATATTTACACACATCTGTGCGGAAACAATTGTAACCCTTGTGTGCAAACAAATTAACTCTGACACTTCTAAAAATGAAATTACCAACCAACTACTGACTTACATATATTTATAACTATTTAACTGTACACAAACAAATAAGTTTGGCTCTATTAACACTTATCTTCAAATTATGTTAACAAATCATATGTATAAAGAGGATTTGGCATTAATGTTGATTTGCCATAAAATCCAGCCAAACCAAATCATATGTATTATATATATATATATATATATATATATATATATATATATAGGATTTGGCATTAAATAACCTATAATAGTTGATATGTCATAAACCCAACCAAACCAAATCATATTTTCCCAGTTGACTGAAGCTCTAAAATACACCAAGAGCATCACTGCAGAGGAGTAAGACCCTCCACTGAGTGTCCTAAATATGACACTAAACAATCTAATGGTGAGGCTTGAGTAATGCTGGCGCTTTGAGGAATGCGGAGTACCCTTTCATTGCCATCACTCCCACATCCAATCTGGCCTGGAGTGGTAGAATCTGATAAGGGTCCTATTTATGGGTCAAACAGAACGAAACTGCATACTTATGCTAAACTGAATTGTTTGAAAATGAACTGTTTTGACATTTAGTGGTGTGTGGACAAAAACTACATTTATAGTAAACTGAATTGTTCAAATTTAAACTTATCTAAACTGAATAGCTTGAAAAAGAAATGTTTTTGATATTTAAAATGCGAACTTATGTTAAACTGAATTGCTTTAAATTGAATTGATTATTTGTATAAAAATGGATTCAGCATTAAATAACCTACAAAGGTTGATATGCCATAAGACACAAACAACCAACCAAATCATATGTACTTAATATATATGTATAAAGAGGATTTGTCATTAAATAACCTACAATGGTTGATATGCCATAAAACCTGATCAAACCATATTGCATATACTTAATATAAATGTATAAAGCGGATTTGACATTAAATAACCTACAATGGTTGATATGCCATAAAACCTGATCAAACCATATCGTATATACTTAATATATATGTATAAAGAGGATTTGGCATTACATAACCCACAGTGGTTGATATGCCATAAAACCTAACCCAACAAAACCAATCCTCATCCTGATCGAGTGGAGGGGTTGGGTAAATACATATTTTGAAATAGGTTTTTCATACAAAAATTAGTAATCTTCTTTAACTTTTGATTTTTTTTTATGAAATATTGAAACAAAGGAAAGAAAAATATAACAATCTATGTTGTCAATTCAGAAGGTTTTTCATAATGAAAATATGTTTGTTTGGGTTTTATGGCATATCAACCTTTGTAGGATATTTAATGCCAAATCCATTTTTATACAAATAAACAGTTCTATTTCAAACAATTCAATTTAGTATATGTACAATGTTTAATTGTCAAAAACATTACTATTTCAAGCTATTCAGTTTAGTCAAAGAGTTCTACGTAAAACAATTCAGTTTAGTTTATGTATAGTTTTTGTTTACACACAGTTAAATGTCAGAACAGTTCTCTTTCGTATAATTCAATCTAGCGTCATACTTTTTTAATGTCAAAGCAGTTCTATCTAAACAATTCAGTTTAGCATAAGTTAACAGTTTAAATATCAAAACAGTCATATTTTTAGAAATTCAGTTTAGCATAAGTATGCAGATTAGTTCTATTTAATCCATAGATATGGCCCTATCAGGTGTTACCACTCTGGGCCAGAGTGGATCTGGGAGCAATGGCAATGAAGGGGTGCTCCGCATTCCCCAAAGCTCCAGCATCACTGGAACCTCATCATCAGATTGTTTAATGTCATATCCAGAACACTTGTTGTGGGGGTGGGGTCTTATCCCTCTGCAGAGAAGCAGTTGGTGTATTCTACAGCATGAAGGGGAATGTTTGGTTAGGTAGTTTGTTCACTCACAATTTATTTTGGCTCATTATTGAAAAGCAAATGAAGTGCACCATGTAAAACGACGCAGACAAAAGAACATTTAAAACAAAGCAGTACAAACAAAACTAAATTTATATATCAAGAAATACACGAAAAAGGAAACATTACAAATATTCTAATATAGTCTGTTGAATATTCCTCTGTGTGTGCGCGCATGTGTATGTAACTAACACGAGTCTGTTGAATATTCCTGTATGTGTATGTGTGTACTAACACGGATATTAAGGAAAAAGACTAAATATTGAAAGTGTCCTGTAGACTATAAAATGTATGTGGACTAAGTATTTCGTGTAAGGTATCGATATATAGAAATATAGCAACATGTCCTTGGAGGAACGTGTCTTCTCCCATGTTGGTTGTTTGTCTCTTTCGAGGTTTGACGAAATTTCTGTGGCTGTGTTCAAGGCTGGAAGAAGTTTAACCAAAAAAGGTAGAACAAGAAAGAAAAAGATTGTAGAATGTATACATTTTCATGGGGTTGACTGCTGGAAATCAAAACGTAAGAGAGAGAGTGTGCTATCTCTGTAAGTGAAAAATGTAAGAGAGTGAGTGCTTGAAAGACAAAAGTATATATATAGGCAATCCTTGTCATGCAGTTGGCTCCAAATGCGCGGGACAAAATCAAAGTTACAGATGTAGTTGTGAGCACTAACCATGTGACTTTCCTGACCAATAGGTTCCTGAGACTGATTAGTTTACCGACGTCTGCCATCTTTGTTTTGGGAACAAGTGGCATCATGGCCATTTTAAAACATAGGAGTGTAAATCCTCTAAGCACCAACCGACTGGGCAAAATAGAAATTGCACAATATTTTTTCAAAATTATATCATTCCAGCTCAGAATATAAGTGTTTTAGACATTCAAAAACATCAAAACAAAAAAAAATTATTTTAGGCATGTCGTCAACTCTTTGGCTTATTATTTTTTGATGTATTCCAAAATTTAAATATTGCTTAAGTTTTATTTCTTTTTTTGATTGAACAATAACAGCATACAGTTTGTCACAAGATTTAGAAAAATACATTTGCAAACTACTCTGTTTTTAATATAGTCACTTGTGAAATTTTATTGAAAGAAAATATTTTCATTTAATGTTTAATGAAAGGTTTTGGAATAAAAATACAGTTCTTAACAGTGAAGGTATACTTACTTGTCAATAAGTTTCAAAGGGCTAGTCATTGGTATGCCACATTGTTTTTAACAGTGGATTATGAATTTGCACAAATTGACAAATTGTTTCCCGTGTTTATGAGAAATATGTAGTAATGAAAATGACAAAATTTCAGATACTTTTTATCACAGTGAATCAGCTATTATTAACATTAAACATATATAAACATTAATAATATATTAAATATATATAAACATTAACCAAATTATTATATAGTCATTTATGAAACATTGGTTTGATTTGGTTTCTTTGTTTAATGGCATATCAACCTTTGTAGGTTATTTAATGCCAAAGCTATTCTCCTAGAAGAACAGTAGTGATACTATTTAACCCATAACTGGGATGATAAGGGGGTTCATACCTTTCCCAAGGGTATTTGCCCAAAACTGAACATAAAAGTGCGACTTGAGTACGAACTCACTTACTACGATTCTGCTGTCCATTGCTTTAACCATTATACCATGAGGACTCCCCCCCATAAAACATTGATCATATATCAACCATATATTAGATATATATAAACATTGATTATATATTAAACATTAATCATATATCAATTATCCATAAACATTAATCCTCCATTAAACATTAAGGAAATTAATATTTAGTCATTTATTAAACATTGATCATATATTATTCATATATTAGATATATGTATAAACTTTAATCATATATGAAATACATATAAACATTAATTAATAAAGTCATGTCATTTATAAAATATTGATCATTTATTTATCTTATATTAAATATTTTATTTATTTATGAAATTTATCACACACATGCACACATGCGCGCACACACACACACACACACACACATATATATATATATGCATTAATTATATATTAAACATTAATCATATAAAAACATTAATTATATATTAAAAATATATAAACATTAATCATATGTTAAACATTAATTAAATTATTATATAGTCAATTATTAAACATTGATTGGTTATTAATCATATATAGAATATCAAAATTAATCATATATTAAATTATCATTTAGTCATTTATTAAACATTAATCTATATTAATCAGATATTATCAACAAGCTGAAAGCATTAGTTACTTAAATTTTATTTAATATTAAACATTCATCAGGTATTAATCATTTATGAAATATATATAAGATTTAAATAATCACATATTAATCATATATTGAATTATTATATAGTCATTTATTAAACATTAATCATATAGTAATCATATATTATCATTTAGTCATTTATTAAAGATTAGTTATATATTAAATTGTTATATTGTCTTATATTAAACATTGATCCTATACTAATCCTCTATCATTAACAAGCTGAAAGCAGTAATTACTTAATTTTTATTTATTTTTAAAAGAAATTATCAGTTGGTTGGTTGGTTGCTTGCTTTTTATGGCATATCAATTTTGGTAGTTTATTTAATGCCAAATCCATTTTTATACAAATAATAGGTTCTATTTCAAACAATTCAATTTAGCATGAGTACACAGTTTAATTGTCAAAAACATTCCTATTTCCAGCTATTTAGTTTAGTCAAACAGTTCAGTTTAGCATAAGTACACTTTCTGTGTCAAAAACAGTTCTATTTCAAACAATTCAGTTTAGCATAAGTTTACAGTTTAAATATCAAAACAGTTCTATTTCAAGTAATTTAGTTTAGCACAAGTACATAGATTAGTTCTATTTAACCCATAGATAGGGTCCAATCAGGTGCTACCACTACAGGCCATGGTGGACCTAGGAACCATAGCAATGAAGGGGTGCTCTGCATTCCCCAAAGCTCCAGCATCACTGGAACCTCACCATCAGATTGCTTAGTGTCATATTGAGGACACTCGTTGGGGGAGTCTTACCCCTGTGAAGAGGTGCAGTCGGTGTATTCTACAGCCTCAGTCGACTGGGCAAATAAAAATATGTGTGATATTAAATCTTGAAAATGAGAGGCATATTGAAAGATCAACGAATTAAAAGATTTTGACACAAAATACTTTACAAATATCAATGATGATTTGAAGACCTGAATGTATAGGTAAATACTGCTAGTTATGTTGAAGAAAGCCATCATATAAGTAATTGGATTATTTCTTCTTATGTAAATTTTCATTTAAAAAAATTGTTGATTTCAGCGTGTATATTTACTGAAGTTTAGAGAACACTTTATTTCCTCATAAAAAAGTATTTACACCGGTTGCAGGGCGGTAAAAGTTTCTATTAATTATCTCCCTTGAGTTTCAATCTTATGAAAATATTTGTATCTTAAATGACTGTTGTTTTAAAGTCTGTTTCAGTCAGAACTTCTCATTGTCGTCCTTCCCACCATTCTTAGAGTATGTTGGGTGTCCAGGATCATCTCCAAACATAGTTGGGATCCTTATTTATCTTACAAGAAAATTTTCATCTATTCTCGGGAAATGTTTGAAGTAGACTCTTTTCATTTTTAGTGACTCGGTGATACAGAAACACAAAGAAACAAGAAAAAATGCTGATCGTTACTGTTTTCAATCATAAATGAACCAGTTCATTCAAAAAACATTAGTTCATTGACAAATTTTGCATTTTCTAAAAAATTTTTCTTACATCCGTTTTATCGGACCTTAAAGAAGTAAGTAACGTTCTCTTTAATTTCTTTGTGCATTGCTTATGTTTTGTGTTTATATACAGTGAAATACGTATCATATATTTGACAGCCTATAAGACGCATCTCAATTTGGACTGAGGGTCAGTCTGCTAGGGCTGTAGAACACACCGTCTGCATCTTTGCAGAGATGTAAGACCCTCCTCCCCAACAAGTGTCCTGGATAAGACATTAAGCAATCTGATGGTGAGGCTCCAATAATGATGGAACTTTAGGGAATGTGGAGTACCCCTTCATTGCCATCCTTCCCAGGTCCACTCTGACTCTGTGTTCTATCTCTGGGTTTAAAGAAATGCTTGACATTTAAACTGAGTGCAAACAAATGACTTCAGCTAAATTGAATTGTTAGAAATAGAACTCTTTGAATGTGTGTAAACAAATAACTGATGTTTAATTGAATTATTATTGATACATAGCAACACTTAGAACTATTTAACTTATGTTTACAAATCATATATATTTAATATATATGTATAAAGAGGATTTGGCATTAAATAACCTACAATGGCTGATATGCCACAAAACCCTACCAAACTAAATAAAAACAAAACAATCAATTTGGGCAGGCGTTTTTTTCTTTTAAAATAAATAGATTTAAACTATAAATGTCAGGTGAAGGGTTTTTACCTGACATTCGTAATCTTTTCCACTGTCCGGTTATTTTCAAAGTATTCAGATCCTTATCAAATCTCAATATTTTAAATTTAAAAACCTTATTAGGTTATTTTAGATACATACATGGTTAAGCGTCATTTCTAAATTTTCTTCCTGGCTGGTGTTATATAAAGTACCGGTAAATACTATTGTAATACATTTTACCTTAGAAAAAAGTGTTGCCGTTGTTGGTGTAAAAGTTCCTAAAAATGTTAAAGCATCGTTAGAAATATCTCCCCACCCACGAAATCGGTTAATTATCAGATTTTAACAAAATTTTCGATATCTAAACCAATAAAAAATGGGATTCTTTTAAAAGACATTTTTTTCTCAAAATTATGAAGACGTTCTTTTTATTGATATATTGTCATGCACTACTCCCCCTCCCAATAATTTTGTTAATTTGACTTCCTTAATGAAGGTGCAAGTAAATGATCTTTGGATTTTTTATAAGCCTAATTCCACGGAGAATTTGTTTTTTTTTAAATGTTTAGTCTATTTTGTTAGTAAAGATACCTTATTTTTGAAGTTGAAAAAACAGAATTTAAAAAAAAAAAGGGAAAAATATTTGCTTGACCGAGCTTTTTTGAATTACTTCATTCGTTTTCGTAGATTTATCTTCTAAGGGTTTGGCTAATAAAAAGATTTTTAAAGAAAATAATGTTAATTTTTTAATCAAAAAAACTTTTTTTTAGAGAGGTTGACGTAGTTGATTAAACTTTTCCCCTCTCTTGATGTATTTTGTTGATATAAAAATACTGAATAAATAAATCAGACTGATCAGGTAAAAAATGTATTTTGTCTAAATAATCCCTTTTTTTTGCTTTTTTAAAAATTATTATTATTATTATGGTAGTAGTAGTGTGATTTTTTCTTTCGACGATATTTTTCTACAAAGGCCCACTAGAAAATCAATATTAAGGGCGATAAACTTTTTCTTTGTGAGAATTTATTAAAATATTCTAAAAAAAACACAGATTATTATACTTTCGAAAATAATTTCGTCGCTATTAACATTTCAATGAAAAAAATGGTGTTTTTTGTACATGCCTTTATAGAAGTGGTCATCTCTTTGTTTACATTTGTGGAGATGTATTCGATTTAATCTAAGGGCCACAACAAAACAAGAACTCCACTAGCCAATAACCCAAAACTGACCCTTAACCTGGAAATTTTCTGGGACATTTTTTTCTGTCGCGGGGGAAGACCGTCTTATGAGCCTTCTAAAGAAAGTTTTTTTTTTTCTTTAATGAAGATAAGATATATTTTAAATTTGTGAAAATATTTTGTTCAACCAAATTTTTTTTCTCGCTAAAATAGAATAAAACTGTTGAATGCTCAACAAGAGAATTATTTAAATATAATGTTATCCGGCGATGATGTCATAATGTCATTTTGGTCTAAAAGCAAGCCAGAGAAGCCATCACAGAAACTGGGATGGAGTCACTTCTCCAAAGGAAGTGGGGTCAGATTGACTGAGAAGATTAAAGAAATTTAATGGAGACCTCGTCGAGTGAATAATGAAGTCCTAAACACAGTTGGCTGGTGGGTGGTGGCTGTAGAATACACTGGTTGCATTTCTGTAGAGGAGTAAGATCACCCCCAATGAGTGTCCTGGATATGACATTAAGCAATCTGATGTCAAGGCCTCAGCTTTGTAGCTTTGGGGAATATGGAGTACCCTTTTATAGCCATTTCTCCCAGGTCCCCTCTGACCTGGAGTAGTAACACCTGATAGAGTCTGATCAATGGGTTGAATAGAAATGTTTGACATTTAAACTGTAAGTAAACAAATGACTGATGTATAATTAGAAATAGAACTGTTTGATCATTTAACTGTGTATACAAATGACTGATCTTTAATTGAATTGTTAGTGATTCATAACAATACTTCAAACCATTTAGTTAATGAGGTGAAAAGTTCATTGGCTGATGTCATCTCTGTTGTTAGTGACTTTTTTGACCAATGGAATTCAAGCACTGCAACACCAATGGAAGAAGTGTGTCCCACAAAAGGGACTATGTTGAACAAGAAAGCTCATTTGGTCACATTTCATGAGAGTATCTTGGTTTGCTTATGAACTTTATATATTATTTCATTATCTGGGGAAACAATTTGCTTTTGGCTTGTAAAAGATTAAAAATAAAATTTAGATATAAATAAGCTTTTAAATGGTTGGTTGGTTGGTTGAGTTTTATGGCATATGAACCTTTGTAGGTTATTTAACGCCAAATCCATTTTTATACAAATAATCAGTTCTATTTTAAACAATTCAGTTTAGTATGAATACACAGTTTATTTGCAAAAAACATTTCTATTTCAACCTATTCAGTTTATTCAAACAGTTCTAATTCAGCTAAGTATAGGTACAGATTTTGTTTACACAGTTAAATGTCAAAATAGTTCCATATTAAACAATTCAGTTTAATGTAAGTACAGCTTCAATGTCAAAAACAGTTCCATTTCAAACAATTCAGTTTAGCATAAGTATGCAGTTTAAATGTAAGTACATAGTTTAATTGTTAAAAACATTTCTATTTCAAATTATTCAGTTTAGTCAAACAGTTCTAATTCAAACAATTCAGCTTAGCATAAGTATGCAGTTAGTTCTATTCTATGCTACCATTCCAGAGCAGAGTGGACCTGGGAGTAATGGTAATGAAGGGGTTCTCTGCATTCCCCAAAGCTCCAGCATTACTGGAACCTTACCATCTGATTTTTTAGTGTCATATCCAGAACACTCGTTGGGGGAGTCTTACCCCACTGCAGAGTTGCAGTCGGTGTATTCTATAGCCACAGCTGACTGGATAAGCTTTTAAATGGGTAGTCTTTATTTAATATTATTTTTCATTGCTTCTTTCAATAGAATAATTTTTGGTTAACTTGAAGCAAGTTTCTTTGAATTTATAGAATTAGCTTTGATAAGAGTTTCTTACTTCTCCAGTGTTATTTTATGAAAGCATACTTGAATATCAATGCAGAACACTGAAAAAACTGAGTAAGTATCAGTTACTTATGTCACAGAAAAATTAGCATAATTATTCTCTTAAGAAGATTTTTTTAATTAATAGATTCCATTCTTCATAGAAACATACAGTTGAGTATTTAGAGAATGAAGATAAAGGATTATGAGAAAATATTAAATATGAATAATCAAAAATGTTGGCTTTGTTTATCATTTTATTTTTCCTTGATTGAATATTTGGTTATTTTAATAAAACAAGTTGGGGTGGTTCATATTGATTTGTTTGTAAAGGTGCTTCATATGTATTGTTTATCACTGCTTATTATAGAGTAGTTAGAGGTGCCCGTGGTGTAATGGTTATCGTCGTAGGAAATGGACACGGCGACACAAGTTCAAATTCTGGACGAGACTGATAGCATTTCACATAGCACTAATACCCTTGGGAAAGGTATGAATCCAATTATTCTCCCTCCAGCTATGGGTAAATAGTAGGGCAGACTGGGTTCCTCAGCCTTGGTGAAGCAACTAGTCTACGAGAAGGAAAACTCTGGATTCAAACCTGTTAAACTTTGCTTAAAAACTGACCTTTTGTCATATCCTGCCCAAGCAGAAGGGTTGGTAAATACAATTATAGAGTAGAGTATTTTTAAAGGTTATTTAATAATTCCAACCAAAAATCAATGTTTGAATCATTTAAAAAAATACATTTTATGAAAATTATTTCAGTTCAATTCAAAAGATCCATGGGGCTACAGAATACACTGATTGCATCTCTATAGAGGGGTAAAACTCCCCCAATGAGTGTCCTGTGGCCCAGTCGTCTAGGAGTACAGAATACACCAACTGCTTCTCTGTAGAGGGATAAGACTCTCCCAATGAGTGTCCTGTGGCCCAGTCGGCTAGGGGTACAGAATACACCAACTGCATCTCTGCAGAGGAGTAACACTCCTCCAATGAGTGTCCTAGATATGACACTAAACAATCTGATAGTGAGGCTCCAGTTATGCTGGAGCATCAGGGAATGCGGAGTACTCTTTTATTGCCATTGCTCCCAGGTTCACTCTGGCTCATAGTAGTAGCACTTAATAGGGTCCTATCTATGGGTCAAATAGAACTAATCTGTGTACTTATTCTCAACTGAATTGTTTGAAATAGAACAGTTTTTGACATTTAACCTGTGTACTTATGTTAAACTGAATTGTTTGAAATAGAACTATTTATTTGTATAAAAATGGATTTGGCATTAAATAACCTATAATGATTGATATGCCATAAAACCAAACCAAACTAGACCAAACCAAAAAATCCCTTATTTACTTACGTCTGTCAGTCTTTTGTTAAAACTAAAATATAAAGATGAAAAGTTATCTTTACTATTTTCATCTATTTATTTTTACTATTTTAAAATGTTTAATACTATTACACTTAATTTGTTTGTTTAATGGAAAAATGTCAATCATTTTCGTATTTCTATCAATAAATTATCAAAATTTTATCATAAATTAAACTTATAAAAAAACTAATATACCAAATATTGATACCTATTTTTTTTTTTTTATATAATTGAAATTTTTGATTTTTATCAATGTTGTCATAATCATATTTTATTTGTTCTGTTTAAGAGTGTAAATTCTTTTTTCTTTTATCAAGAATAATCTTTGCTGTTCACAAATCAAACTTAAGCAAAAACTAATATGCCAATTGCTCCTAGGTCCACTCTGACCCTGGAGTGGTTGCACCTGATAGGGTTATATCTATGGGTCAAATAGAACTAAACTGCATACTAATGCTAAACTGAATTTTTTAGCATACAAAAACAGTTCCATTTCAAACAATTCAGTTGAGTATAAGTGTGCAGTACAAACGTTAGAATTGTTAGATTTCAAGCAATTCAGTTTAGCTTAAGTACGCAGGGTCATTTCTATGGGTCAAATAGATCTAAACTGCGTACTTATGCTAAACTGAATTGCTTGAAATAGAACTATTTTAACGTTTCTACTTCACCCTTATGCTCAACTGAATTGTTTAAAATGGAACTGTTTTTGCCATTGAAACTGTACTTGTGCAAAACTGGATTGTTTGAAGTAGAACTGTTTTGATATTTAACTGTGTGTAAACAAAAATGATACAAAACTGAATTGTTTGAATTAGAACTGTTTGACTAAACTAAATAGCTTGAAATAGAAATGTTTTTGACAATTAAACTGGTTGGTTGGTTTTATGGCATATCAACCTTTGTAGTTTATTTAATACCAAATCCATTTTTATACAAATAATCAGTTCTATTTCAAACAATTCAGTTTAGCATGAATACACAGTTTGTCAAAAACATTTTTATTTGAAGCTTTTCAGTTTAGTTAAATAGTTCTAATTAAAACAATTCACTTTAGTATAAGTATAGTTTTTGTCCACACAACGTTGAATGCCAGAAACTGTTCTATGTCAAACAATTCAGTTTAGTGTAAGTACACAGTTTAAATATCAAAACAGTTCTATTTTAAGTAGTTCAGTTTAGCATAAGTACATATTTTAGTTCTATTTGATCTATAGATAGAATTCTATTAGATGCTACCACTCCAGGCCAGAGTGGACCTGGTAATGATGGCAATAAAGGGGTGCTCCATATTCCTCAAAGCTCCAGCATTACTGGAACCTCACCATCAGATTGTTTAGTGTCATATCCTGGACACTCTGGGTGGGTGGGGTCTTATCTCTCTACAGAGATGCAATCAGTGTATTCTGTAGCCCCAGCCAACTGGGCCACGATTAAAATGTGTAATTATGCTAAATGGAATTGTTTGAAATAGAACTGTTTATTGTATAAAAATAGATTTGGCATTAAATAAGTTTGATATGCCATTAAACCCAAACTAACAATAATATGCTAAATATTTATATTCAATTTTTTTTGTTGTTGAAAGAACTGGAATATTCATTTAATTGATGTTTGACACTATTAAGTTTTCTTTATTTAGTGTAAATCCTTTTTTATTTTTTTATCAACAATAATTTTTTGTTTTTTTGTTATTCACACATTAAACATACACAAAAACTAAAACACTGCATATTTAGATCATCATTTTTGATTTACTAATGTTTTTCTTGAACTAATAGTAGTTTATTATTTCTGTAACTGACTGAACATGACTTATGAGATTAGCTGAGATTCAGTGAAAGTCAAACTGAGTTATTATAATTTAATGATTGTAAATAATGCACTCATTTCATTATTTTCTTTAATGATATTTTTAATAAAATTAGTTGCCATAATGACACATTCTGTTACTTAAAGTAGAAAATCAAGATATCATAATTCAATGATATATTTAGATAATCATATAAGTCATTTTTCTTGAAAGAACAACAATTTATCATTTCTGTTACTAATTGAAAATGAAGTATAGGATTTGCTGCAATTCATTGAAAACCAAACTGAGTATGATTTAGTTATTGTAAATAAACCAGACGTTTTAATATTTTCTTTAATGATACTTTTTAATACAATTAGTTGCTATAATGACACATTCTGTTACTTAAAGTAGAAAATCAAGTTATTGTAAATAACGTACCTATTTTATTATTTTCCTTAATAATACCTTTTAATACAATTAGTTGCTACGGTGACACACCTGGATACTTCATGTAGAAAATCAAGTTATTATAATTTAATGATTGTAAATAATCCATGTCTTTCACTGCTTTCTTTAATAATAACTCTTGTTTCATTCACAGATATCGATTGTGGTGGAAATTAATTGAATTTATCTGATAATGACCATATGCAAATATTAGACTGCAAGAAATTTCATTTAAAGATAAACATGCAAACTCCTGCATTAAACAAATTTAAAAGATATGCTTGAATGAACCTTTGAAGTTGAAAAGAGTTGGAAGACATAAGATCATCTCTCTTTTGTATTATCTGGATCTTAATTTTCATAAAATCAATATTAGAGTAGTTAAGCATTGATCCTCATCTTAAATAAATTCAAATTTAAATATACATGTAAAAACAAAGGTTTTATAAAAACCTTATTTGTATAAAGTAAATACATAAACATATTTTCAAAATATCAGATTAAATAAATATGTGGACTCATGCTGAAGAAAAATCATACACTTTTCAGGTATGTGAATCAACATCAAAGAGTTCTGGTTTCAAAAAACACATGCAAACACATATTGGAGAGAAACCTTTCTCTTGTGATGTTTGTGGATCAGAATTTACACTGAAAGCAAATCTCAAAAGACACACACGAAAACACACTGGAGAGAAGCCATTTTCTTGTGAAGTGTGTGGATCAGCTTTTTCGCAGAGTTCTGATTTAAAGACACATATGAGAACACACACAGGAGAAAAACCATATTCTTGTAAGGTTTGTGGATCAGCATTTTCAATGAGTTCAGGACTGAAATTACATATGCGAACACACACTGGAGAAAAACCCTATTCCTGTGAAGTGTGTGAATCATCATTTTCACACAGTGGTACTTTAAAAATGCACATGGAAACGCACACTGATGATAAACCTTTCTCTTGTAAAATGTGTGGATTAGCATTTTCAAAGAGTTCAGGTTTAAAAAGACATATGCAAATTCATACTGTAGTTAAACCTTACCCTTGTGAAGTGTGTGGATCAGCTTTTACACAGAGTTCAGATTTAAACAGGCACATGCGTACACACACGGGCGAGAAACCCTTTACTTGTGAAGTGTGTGGTATAGCATTTTCATTAAATTCAAATCTAAAGATCCACATTCAAACACACACTGAAGACAAACCTTATCCTTGCAAAGTATGTGGATCAGCATTCTCACGAAATTCAAATTTGAAAGTACACATGCGTACACACACTGGAGAGAAACCATTTATTTGTGAAATGTGTGGAACAGCATTTTCACAGAGTTCCATTTTAAAAGTTCACATGCGAAAACATACTGGAGAGAAGCCCTATAATTGTAAAGTGTGTGGATCAGCATTTTCTTACACTTCCAGTTTAAAAACACATATGCAAACTCACAGTGGATAGGATTGATTTTGTTGTAAAGTAGATGAAAATCCTCTCGGATTCTGAGATACAAATGGATCAGCCAGACCTAGTTTCAATAAGCAAGAAGAAAATAACTTGTTAATTTGTGGATTTTGCTGTTCCTGCTGACAACAGAGTGAAAATGAAAGGAAGCAAAAAGATAGACAAATACTTGGATCTTACCTGAGAACTGAAAAAGCTGTGGAATGTGGTGAAGATGATACCAGTAGTAGTTGGTGTCCTCTGATGATCCTCAAAAGCCTTGAAAAGAGACTTTAGAAATCAGTGAGCAGGTTATTTATCAAGACCATCTGGATCTCAGGGCTGTTAAGATCAGTAAGAATACTTAGAAGAGTCATGGACATTTGAGGGGACTTGCTGTCACATAGACTTCTGTGAAAAAAACAAATAAAACTGGTGAGAAATTTTGTAAATAAAATAAAATTAAATAGTTAAGTTAAATAAAATTGGCATCTTTTTTTCATACTTTCATTTTTTTCATCTTTGGCTTCATGTATCTTTATATATATTTGCAATATATTCAGCATCAATAGCAAATGCTTTTATTTTTCTTAAATTCAATTTAATCAGTAACCAGCCCAGTTGGCTGGGGCTGTAAATTACACTGACTGCTTCTCTACAGAAGAGTAAGACTCGCCTAATGAGTATTCTTGCAGAATACACTAACTGCATCTTTGCAAAGGGGTAAGATTCTCCTAATGAGTGTTCTGAGGCCCAGTCGGCTGGGGCTGCAGAACACACTGACTGTATCTCTGCAGAGGAGTAAGACTCCCCCAACAAGTGTCCTGATTTTGGCACTAAGCAATCAGATGGTGAGTCTTTGGTAATGCTGGAGCTTTGGGGAACATGAAGTAGCCCTTTGCTGCTATCACTACCAGGTCTACTCTGACCCAGAGTGTTAGCATCTGATAGGGTCCTATCTAGGGGGTAAAATATAAGTGTTTGATATATAAACTGCATGCAAACTAATGACGTGTGAAATTGACTTGTTTAGAACTGTTTCATCATTTAACTGTGTGTAAATGAATGACTGATGTTTAGTTGATTTCTTAGTGTTAAATAGTAAAGTTAGCGACCGTAGTCAAGGGCTACCCGAAAGCTCCCTTTTCAATTGCTACTACACCAAGGTGTAGGGGAGGGCGCTTCTTCTTTCCCTGGATTGCTCCACTTTACCCTTGAAATGTACCTTATAATGTTGAGGGTTAAGCAAAGAGGTATCAAGTACCAATATTTGAGTCTTTAGTATGACTCGACCTGAGATTGAACCCTGGTCTCCCAGACCATTGGTGAACACTCTACCACTTGTGCAAATATATGATTTATAGTAAATATAATTATTCATATTAGATAAAAATAAGTGAAACCATTTAACTGAGTGCAAAAAAAAAGTGAGCTCAGTCTCATTTAAAAAATGTTTTCAACAAAATGTGTTTAGAAATCATATATTTAATATATACACATAAAAAGGGTTTGGCATTAAATAACCTACAATACTTGATATGCCATGAAACTCAACCAAACCAAATCCTATGTATTTAGTATATTTGTATAAAGAGGATTTGGCATTAAATAACCTACAATGGTTGATATACCATAAAACCAAACAAATTCAAATCATGTATATATATATATATATATATATATATATATATATATATATATATATATATATATAAAAACTGGATTTGGTGTTAAATAACCTACACTGGCTGATATGCCATAAAACTCGATCAAACTATATCATATATATGTATATATATGTATAAATAGGATTTGGCATTAGATAACCTACACTGGTTGATATGCCATAAAATCCAACCAAACCAACTCTTATATGTTTAATATATATGTATAAAGAGGGTTTGGCATGAAATAATCTACAATGGTTGATATGCCATAAAATCAATTTACCGACCAACCAGGAATGATGTTAATCTCAAAGATGAATTCAAACCATTCTATTAATTTAGCATGTGTCTACACCACTGCTGTTACCACAGATTCAGTTACATATTTGAAAGTGTAGAATGATCATTTACATTCTTTTCCACTTTCACTCGTTAATGGGATGTGGTAATAAGAGACGACCATTGCAATGTTAAGAGAATGATTTAAAGTAGAGGTAGAACAAGAGGACCAATGGTTGATATTGTGAAAAAATACTTTTATGAAATCATTGTTGTACTCAAGCAGTTCATGGAAGTGGAGGAGCACATAGTGACAAGCTAGAAGGTTGGCTTTATTTTGAATTCAATACTATCGTTTTCTTTTCTGTGTTTTATGAAGTACAGCTCTTAAAGAAATCAAAGACATATGGAAAGATAAGAGATTTATATGTCCTAATTGATAGCATCACTCAAGACAAAATGTAGCAAATGTTAAAATGAATTATAACCAATGCTGAATTAGCTATGCTTCTTTTAAAAAAAGTTGTGTGGGCCGTGTAATGTTAGGGTGCCTGAGGCTTTATAGAAAATGCTGACACAATTTCATTATATTTTGCATTCTTAAAACTTGATTCTTATCCGCTCACACATAGTCTTGGGATTGCCCAGTCAGCTGGGGTTATAGAATACATCATCTGTTTCTCTGCAGAGGGGTAAGACCTCCCCAATGACACTAAACAATCTGAAGGTAAGGTTCCAGTAATGCTGGAGCTTTGGGGAATGTGGAGAACCCCTTTATTGCCATCATTCCCAGGTTCACTCTAGCCCGGAGTGGTAGCACTTATTGGTCAAATAGAACTAAACTGTGGTTTCAAGAGTTTACTGTTTTTTGCATTTAAACTGCGTATTTATGCTCAACAGAAACTGTTTAAAATAGAACCGTTTTGACATTTCAACTGCATACTAATGCTAAATAGAATTATTTGAAATAAAGCTGTTTTTACATTTAACTCTGTATAATGCCCAGTCGGCTGGAGCTGTAGAATCCACCGACTGCACCTGTAGAGGGGTAAGACCACCCCACAACAAGTGTCCTGGATATGATACTAAACAATCTGATAGTGAGGTTCCAGTGAGGCTGGAGCTTTGAGGAATGTGGAGTACCCCTTCATTGCCATTGCTCCCAGCTCCACTCTGAGCTGGAGTAGTAGCACCTGATAGGGCCATATCTATGGGTTAAATAGAACTAATCTGCATACTTATGCTAAACTATATTACTTGAAATAAAACTGCTTTGATATTTGAACTGCAAACTTACGCTAAATAGAACTGTTTTTGATATAGAAACTGTACTTATGCTAAACTGAATTGTTTGAATTAAAACTGTTTGACTAAAGTGAATAGCTTGAAAAAGAAATGTTTTGACAAACAGTGGACTCATATTAAACTGAATTGTTTGAAATAGAACTGATTATTCATATAAAAATGGATTTGACATTAAATATCCAACAAAGGTTGATATGCCATAAACTCAACCAACCAACATTTTGGGGAGATATAAAGAGGATATGGAAAAAACCCTCTTATGATGTGGAAGAGCACGAAAAGGAAGAGAATTGTTCAAAGGTCATTAGTAGACTCAAGAAACAAAAAAAAATATATCCTTATGTGTAGTAGCAATGCCATGAACAATCTTACCTCGAAGAAACAGAAGGTGTGCTCTCTCTGTTACCGGCACGCGGAAACCAGAAGAAGAAAAGGACATGAGAGGTGTGACTTATTTTATGGAGGAAATTGTGATAAGTCCACGTGAAGTGGTGAGATTTAATGAGCATATAAGAAACTAAGTTTGAGGTGGAAAAAGCAGAGCAGTATTTTGCTTATGTCTGATTGGTGAACATCCATTAGTTTATTTTGTGTGTTAAATAATTTGACTAACCCCCAATAGGTTGATTTCACTTTGACTAGACTTCTAAAACGACGAACATTATGGCGGCGACATCTCATCAAAAATCCTATAGATTGTTTGAAATACATCTCAGACATACTTTCCTGAAAAAATGTAACGTACATGATTATCAATGTTACAGGCATTTCTCTTTTAGGAAAGAACTGGAGGTTTTCAAAGTCAATCTTTCTCTCATTTCATCTGTGGAGTAAAAGCCAAAAGTGAAAGATAAGTCAAAGATTTGTTTTCACAAATTTGGGAAAATGTTGAAATGGCCAGGCTCATTTACATGTGAGGCACATTGTAAAACCTATTGTTCAAAGAGTATTGTCATAACTTGTCAAAACTCCTTTTTATAAACCAACCAGAAGTTAACCTTGACAACCGTCATTTTTAGAGCAAAAACAAGCCCAAATCATAACTGACTCCATGCATCTGTTTCTGTCACAAATGCGTCAAAAAAAAGGTTTATAAAATATTTTCCAACCAGTTGATAACTGTTGCTTGACTTTCAAGCTGATTTGAGCCAGTCTGTCTGTATATAAGAAGGTTAATTTGATCCATCATTTAGAAGGAAATGGACCCTGGTAACAGCCACTTCAAAGAGATGACAAACAATGATGGAGCAGCAGCAATTTCAAAGAGGTTCTATATGGATGCTAAGAAGCAACAGAAACAAACACAACCAAATCACATTATGCTGTCACACTTAACTCCTGTATATCAACCGGTAATAAAATCTTTCCTTTATTTATCACATACAGATCTTGTCTTTCTTCTCACACTTTTACCATTAGCAGAAGTTATGACACCCAAAGACAATTATAAATATACGAGGTGTCACCTCTTTTCTTAGTACTGTAACTCCTACAACAGCATGAAGAATTGTAACCATTTCACTGCTTGCAACTGGTTCTGTCTTTCTCGCCGCATCAATACACTGGTTCACTCAGTCCTACTGTGAAGCAACAAATGCAACAATGACAACAATGCTGAGATTATTCCTTTTATACCAGTTCTGGAGGTGACCGTGGTGTAATTGTTATCATCGTAGGAAATGGACACAGTGACACGAGTTCAAATCCTGGACGAGGCTGATTGTATTTCACATAGCACTAATACCCTTGGGAAAGGTATGAATCCAATTATTCTCCCTCCAGCTATGGGTAAATAGTAGGACAGACTGGGTTCCTCAGCCTTGGTTAGGCAACTAGTCTAGGAGAAGGAAAACTCTGAATTCAAACCTGTTAAATTCCACTTAAAAATTGACCTTGTGTCATATCCTGCTCAAGCGGGGGGGGGTAAATAGGATACCATTTCTGGTTGGCCAAAATTTGCATGTGTCCCAAACCCCCGTCTCACCAAAGATGAGGCACGTGACCTACAATTTTCACCCCCAAGGACGTTAATGCTTCCGTTTTTTTCTATACTCCTGGTACTCCACATGCAAGACACATTCACACTCGTTTTGAACTTTGAGATAGACCATTTCGCTTGTCACTTCTTGCTTCTTTCTTTCTTCTTTTTGGTGTTGCAATGAAAGGAATTCATTCCACCCAGCTTCATTGTCACATTTCATTTTTCTTGTTTTCCGGCTCACCACCTGTTTATTATCCAGCCAGGGATAGCAGCTAGATTTACGTGAATTTCAGCTGTTCTGCCTGCATATACAGCACACTACTTATTGTCTCTTTGAACAACGAGCCCTGGTTAGCTCATTGTAGACAGCAGTCTGTAGGTTCTGCCTTTCAATTTCACTACAAGAATCCTATCTAACCTTGCAAGAAGAAAATCACCAAGTTAGAAAACAATATTATTGAAAAGGGGAAGTGACTGATTTCCTTTGTCACTTCATTAATTGTGCCAAAACTGAACCAGCCTAGTTGGCTGGAGCTATAAAATATACCGACTGCTTCTCTGCAGATGAGTAAGACCCTGTCCCATCGAGTATCCTGGATATGACACTAAACAATCTGATGATGAGCTTTGAGGAATGCAAAGTATATCTTCATTGCCATTGCTCCCAGGTCCACTCTGACCTGGATTGGTAGCACCTGATAGCGTTTTATTTGTGGATCAAATAGAACCATTTGACATTTAAACCTTGTGCTAACAAATGACTTATGCTAAACTGAATTGTTAGAAATAGAACTGTTTGATCAATTAACTGTGTAAACAAATGACTGATATTTAATTGAATTGTTAGTGATACATAGCAATAATTGGAACCATTAAACTGTGTGAAAATGAATGAGTAATGTTGAATAGAATTATTAGTGTTGATTAGCAATGCTTGAAACAATTTAACTGTATTTTTACATTGAAATAGTGTTATGACATAGCAATACTTGTAACCATTTGATTGTGTGCCAATGAATGAATGAATCGTGTTCAATAAAATAACAAATGTCAAATAGAAATACTTTGAACTCTTTCACTGTCTGCAAACAAATAATCAATATTGGATTGAATTATAAGTGTTAGATAGCTATAATTGAAACTATTTATCTGTGTAGAATCAATTGCAAAACTTGTATTCAAACAAATTAGTTCTCATTTAAAAATGAAATTACCTACAAACTATTCTCTTAAAAATCATATATATATATCCATTTTAATGTGTACAAACAAACGATTAATAGTAAATAGAATTATTTGTGTTAGTTAGAAATACTTGAAACCAATTACCAGTGTGCAAAATGAGCTCAGGCTTGTTTAAAAATGTTATCTACAAAATGTGTTTACAAATCATATAAATTTGTATATATAGATATAATATATATAAATTGATGTATTATTATAAAAATAATATATGTGTATATAAATAGGACTCACTTAACAATGTTATCTATAGACTATACTTTTACAAATCATTTAATACATGTATAAAGAGGATTTAGCATTAAATAATGTACAAGAGTTGATATGCCATAAACCCAACCAACCAATTATTCATTGCCATTACTCTGACTTGGAATGGTAGTACCTGTTAGTGTCACATCTTTTGGTCAAATAGATTCTTTTTTTAATTATTCATATTTCCTTTGAATACATGGTACCATGTAACTTTAAATTATCTGTAGCCCAGTCGGCTGGGGCAGTAGAATACACAGACTGCATCTCATTGGTGGGGGTTCTTACCACTACAGAGTGGTAAGAACACTCATTGGTGGGGGTTCTTACCACTACAGAGTGGTCAGAACCCCCACCAATGAGTGTTCCGCATTTAACACTAAACAGTCTGATGGTGAGGGTCCAGCCCTGGATCTTTGGGGAATGTGGAGTACTACTTCACTGCCATTGTTCTCAGGCCCACTGTGACCCAGAGTATTAGCACCTGATAAGGTCCTTCCTATGTGTCAAATAGAACAGTTTAACATTTAAACTCGGTGCAAATAAATGACTTCTGTTTATTTGAATTGCTAGAAATAGAACTATTTGACCATTTAACTGTGTGTAAATAAATGACTGAAATTTGATTGAATTGTTAGTGATACATAGCATGACTTGGAATCATTAAACTGTGTGAAAATGAATGAATGGTGTTGAACAGAATAATTAGTGCTTGATAGCAATACTTGCTTGGAAACATTTAACTGTATGCAAAGAAAAAAAATGAGCTCAAGCTTATTTTAAAATGTTATCTACAAAATGTATTGTGACGGCAAATTCTTTAAAATCCCAAAACGGGACTTTATTTTCGCACGTGTGAAGACGGGGCAGGTTGGCACTTGATCCCTTGTAGAATAAGTCCTCGTTCAGAGTTTTTTTCCTCGGGCACATAAGAACTGGCATATTATGTGGGGGATTAATTTAGGGCTAGACTGACCGCCGCTGGCAAGGGGTTCCAAATTTCACACTATACACACACCCACCAAGGCCACTAGTCTTCCTCCCCTAGACAATGGAAGATATGGACCTCTAGGTTGAGACGTAATAATATTAATTATAGTAGTCGGCAATTCCAGTTTCCCGTGTGATATTTTAAAGGAATTAATAGGACAATTTTAAGCGAGCATATCATAAGGCAAATAGAAGCTGGAAAAGAAATATGACATAACAAACTCGTAGAAGACACTGCAAATAACAACTTCGACCACGTGGGAACATTAAGATATATAAATCTTTTACTACACATAGATATACACCTTCAACGTGTCAAATATATAATAAATGAACAGTCCATGAACATAAATGTCTTTCTTCTTTTCTTGTCTTTCGTTTTTCTTCAAATTGAGAGAGAGAGAGAGAGAGAGAGAGGGTATATAAAATTGGGTATAAAGAGAAATGGTCTCAAAGTTTACTTATCTTTTTTCTTTGATGGAGTTCTTGTGGAGAATATTTCCTCTTTTACGGGCTAATAGACTTTATGCTATTTTTAATACTGGCTTGAAGAACTTGGCTCCTTCGTGTCCGAGATATTTTTTTGTCTTCTACCCGGAGTACTGGCTTTGGTTCCGTCTGCCACGAACCCTGTCCAACAACTAACTTTTTTCTTTTCTATTTCCGCTGACAGGAGGGAGTCCCCACTTCCGTTTTAGGGTCCCAGCCAATCGTTTGGCTTCTACCTTCTTCCTTCTCGTGTCAGGCGACCCGAGGGAGGTCACCGAGTACAAACATCTGTTCTTAACGGTCATTCTCTGATGGCTTGCTACTGTTAATTCAAACAAGAGGATAGTAGTAATCATATTTCTATCTTCTCAATGGGACACCACATGACAGTATTTACAAATCATATATATTCAATATATATATGTATAAAGAGGATTTAGCATTAAATAACCAAACTAAACAAAATCATATGTATTTATATATGTATAAAAAGGATTTGGCATTAAATAACCTACAATGGTTGATATGTCAAACCAAAGAAAACCAAATCAAGTATGCGATAAAACTCAACCAAACCAAATCATATATATTTATTTATGTTTAAGGAGGATTTGGTATTAGATAACCTACAATGGTTGATATGCAATCAAATCATATATATTTAATAAAGAGGATTTGGCATTAGATAATCTACAATGTTTGATATGCCATAAAACCCAACCAAACCAAATATATATATTTAATATATATGTATAAAGAGGATTTGGCATTAAATAACCTACAATGGTTGATAATTCCATAAAACCCAGCCACACCAAATCATTTATATATATATATATATATATATATGAAGAGGATTTGGCATTAAATAATCTACAATGGTTTATATGCCATAAAAGCCAACCAAACCAAATAATATATATTTGATATATATGTATAAAGTGGATTTGGCATTAAATAACCTTCAATGGTTGATATGCCATAAAACCCAATCAACCAAACCCAAACCATTTGTATTAAAAATAGTCACTTGAAACTGTTTACTAAGGATTATTATAATTTTTTTTCTTGAAACCTTATAATTATTTGTAAACAAATGTCAATTATAAAATAGAAATAATTGAAACGATAAAATTATTAGTATTTGATAAGAATACTTGATATTATATAATTGTGTGCAAAATCTATGAAGAAACAACTGCACACAAAATAAAAATGTACAATATGTAAAAAAAATTGTTTTGAATAAAGAAGAAAAGAAAAAATAATCAATTATAATGGATGTTACCTGTCTTAACAGCCTTATCTATAAAATGGTGGGGGGGGACTAGGAATTGTGGGAAGCAAAATGGCTACATAAGTCAATAAGAAATTCAGGTTGGATTCACATATTGAGGAAGTTCAAAGCAACTACATTTACAGGAGAAACAAAAGACAGAGAGGAAGAAAAACAATCAGAAAGAAAAAGAAAGAAAGAAAGTAAGTAACCTATGCATATGTATGTGTGTGTGTGTCTTTCTAAAAAAAATTGCTTTTTCTCCCAAAACAACACAATGTAATTCCCTTACCACATGGCCCAAAATAACCTTAGACGGGTTGACATGCCGTTAAAATCAAACAGCAAGATACACTTTATTTTGAATGAATGATGTAAACTTAGATGTAAATTTAGAGAAAAAGACAAGAGAATTATTTGCGTCAATTCTTGATTTGTTTATTTTGCTTTTCTTTTTTTAAATTATGTTTTGTTTGTTTAAAGAAAGTTCCATCTTTCGGTGTTTTATTTCTTGGAATAAATAAAACATTTCAGTTGTTTATCGTTTCCTTTAACTGTAAAATTTTAAAAATCTTTCTTCATATATCAATTATCTCCCTTGATTTTTCGCTTCTTGAGGAAACATTTTATATCGATCAGAAATTATTAGCTCTTAAACGTAACCAGAAAACTTGAGTTTATTTAAGCTTTTACTAGGGTTTCTTGTGTAGTGTGATGATTGGTAAACTCACTTAGTAGACGATTACTGTTAAGTTCAATTCTCTTCGGGTGACTTAGATCTCTGCCACAATTAATGATGTTGGGTAATATTTTAAAATTTTGCCGACTATACCCTGATGATGGTAAATCAGACGAAAAGAAACATTAAGAAGTAAGTATATTACTTAATTTTTTTGTTTACTTATTAGGATTTTAAAAAACTTCTGTCGCGAAAAAAATTCAATTATGAAACTGTTTATGCGAAAATATTTTATTGAATTAAAAAAAAAATCTGCATTTTTGTTTCTTGAAAGTTTTTGAAAATTTCTTTAAAGACCATTGACCTAATGGCTTGAGTGTTCAGCAATGACCCGAGGCGTTTAATTCCAGGTCGAGTCATATCAAAAATGCAAAAAATAGTACATGATACCTCATTGCTTAACATTCTGTATTATAAGGTACGGATCAAGGGTAAAGTGGAGAAATCTACGGAAAGGATAGTGTCCTCCCCTACACCTTGGTGTAGTAGCTATTGAAAGGGAGCCTTCAGGTCGCCCTCAATTATGATCGCCAACTTTACTTTATTTTAAAGATGAAATTACTGGAAAACTTATTGTTAATTTTTGACTAATATTACTTACATCGTAAATGTGGTTGCTTAATTTCACAGAAAAAAGTTAACACTGGTAAACTTAAAACTTTTCTTTACCTTCGATTATGAAATATTAATAAGAAGAAATAAGATAATCTTGGGAAAGGCATGAACTGATGTATTCCCTTTATATATATGGGTAAATGAATAGTACAGAATGGGCTGTCTATCCTTGTAAACAGGCTGGACTGCAGCATCGAAGTAAGCGAGTTCGAACTCAAGTCGCGCTATTACGTTCACTTTCGGATAAGTCCCCTTAAGAAGAATATGAACCCCCTTATCTCTCAGCTATAGGTTAAATGTTCTTCTATAAGGATGGCTTTAGCATTAAATGACCCATGAAGGTTGATATGCCATTTAAGAAACAAGAAACTAGGATGACATAGCTGCGGGCATCTCGTTCCTCAAAGAGACATTAATCAGACAAGAAAGAAAGAAGATATGTTTTATTATTTACAAAAATTATAAGACGTAAGAATTTAATTTTTCTTGAAATCCGACTTCATCGAAGAATCAGCTGAAATTGGGCATATCTTTTTTTGAACGTATTTATTTAGAAAACTTTTTTTTAATCTTATGTTTGTAACTTTAATAATTCCGAGAATTTGGTTGGTTTTGTTTTGTTTTTTAATCTTATATTGACTTATATCTCTTTGATTTTTATCATTTACAAAACCTTAAAACCCCTCCGACAAAAAGTAGAAAAACGAATCAGTAAAGAATAAAACCTTTTTAAGACGAAAATAAATATATTTCCACATAAGAGTAAATTAGAACTGAAGTATTTTCAGGTAATTTCCTTTTGTATATATTTATCTCTCTACGAGAAATTATTCTTATCTACATTTGTTTATTCCGTGTAAAATGGAAAGCTGAACCGGTGTTGACACAGTTATAGTTCCTAATATAAAAATATCTTTGTTATGCTTAAACGCAAACGATTATATTTGATTACTTATATTCATCATATTGATTATCGTTTAATTCATCGATTATCATGATCAATATATTATTTATTATCGAGCAGAATATTTTTTCAAAATTATTTCATTCCAGCTCAGAATACAAGTGTTTTAGACATTCAAAAAAGTCAAAACAAAAAAAAACCCAACTTATTTTAGGAATGTCCTCGACTCTTTGGCTCATTGTTTTTTTATGTATTCCGAAATTTAAATATTGTTTAAGTTTTATTTCTAGTCGTAAGATATAGAAAAATACATTTGCCAACTACTCTGTTTTTAACGTATTCACTTGTGATATTTTATTGAAAGAAAATTTTTTCATTTAATATTTAATGAAAGGTTTTGAAATAAAAATAGTTCTAAACAGTGAAGGTATACTTGCTTGTCAAAAGATTTCAAAGGGCTAGTCATTGGTATACCATATTGTTTTTAACAGTGGATTATGAATTTGCACAAATTGACAAATTGTTTCCCGTGTTTATGAGAAATATGTAGTAACGAAAATGACAAAATTTCAGATACTTTTTATCATAGTAAATCAATTATTATTAACATGAATTATATATTAAACATTTATTAACATTAATTATATATTAAACATTTATAAACATTAATAATATATTAAATATATATAAACATTAACCAAATTATTATATAGTCAATTATAAAACATTGATCATATATAAATCATATATTAGATATATATAAACATTAATTATATATTGAACATTAATCATAACTATAAACATAAACTATAAACTATAACTATAAACATTAATGAAATTATTATATTGTCATTTATTTAACATTGATCATACATTAATCATATGTTAGATATATATAAACCTTAATCACATATTAAATATATATAAACATTGGTTAAGTCATGTCATTTATAAAATATTGATCATTTTTTATTCATAGATTAAATATTTTATTTATATATGAAATTTATCATATATAAGTATTAATCATATATAAACATTAATCATATTATTATATAGTCAATTATTAAATATTGATCTGTTATTAATCATTAAATTATCATTTTGTCATTTATTAAAGATTAATCATATATTAGATTATTATATAGTCATATATTAAACATTCATCTATATTAATAAGATATTATTAACAAGCTGAAAGCATTAGTTACTCAATTTTTATTTATTATTAAACATTAATCTGGTATTAATCATGTAAAAAATATATAAAAAAATTTAAACAATCATGTATTAATCATATATCAAATTACTATATTGTCATTTATTAAACAATAATCATAGAGTAATCATATATTATCTGTTAGTCCATTATTGAAGATTAATCATATATTAAATTGTTATATAGTCATATATTAAACATTAATCCTATATTAATCTTATATCATTAACAAGCTGAAATCATTAGTTAATTAATTTTTATTTAATTTTTATAAAAATTTTTGGTTGGTTGGTTGGTTGGTTGGTTTTTATGGCATATCAACCTTTGTAGGTTATTTAACGCCAAATCCATTATTATACGAATCATAAGTTCTATTTCAAACAATTCAGTTTAGCATTAGTACACAGTTTAATTGTCAGAAACATTCCTATTTCAAGCTATCTAGTTTTGTCAAACAGTTCTCATTCAAACAATTCAGTTTAGCGTACCTACAGATTCTATGTCAAAAACAGTTTTCTTTCGTAAGTACAGTTCCCTTGTCAAAAACAGTTCTATTTCAAACAATTCAGTTTAGCATAAGTATGCAGATTAATTCTATTTAACCCATAGATAGGGCCCAATCAGGTGCTACCACTCTGGGCCAGAGTGAACCTGGGAGTGATGGCAATTAAGAGGTGCTCCGCATTCCCCAAAGTTCCAGCATCACTGGAACCTCACCTTCAGATTGTTTTGTGTCATATCCAGAACACTTGTTGTGGGGGTCTTATCCCTCAGCAGAGGTGCAGTCTATGTATTCTACAGCCCCAGTCAAATGGGCAAAATAGAAATTGTACGTCCTTTATAAATTTGGGATAAATTCACATTTTCCCACTGTTGTCATTTTTTTTTCTGTCATTAAAGAACTGTATAAAAATGAAAAATTAATCTGAATAAATTGGTTGAAAAATTATTGAAACAATTTACTTTACTCTTTTTTGATTCCTGCTGGCTACTCCCTCACTAAACTGACCTTAGGTCATATTTTGGCTTTGGGGGTGGGATGGAAAATAAATATCATTTTTTTTCTTTGTCTTTTGATAATTTTTTTCACATACTCTACTGACATTTTGCCCAGTCAGCTGGGGCTGTAGAATACACTAACTGCACCTCTGCTGAGGTGTAAAACCTCTCCAATGAGAATCCTGGATATGACACGAAACAATCTGATAGTGAGGCTCCAGTGATGCTGGAACTTTGGGGAATGCAGAGTTTCCCTTCATTGCCATTGCTCCCAGGTCCATTCTGGCCCGGCATGGTAGCACCTGATAGGGCCCTATCTATAGTTTAATAAAACTAACGGCATACTTATGCTAAACTGAATTGTTTGAAATAGAAATGCTTTTGACATTGAAACTGTACTTACACTAAACTGATTTGTTTAATATAGAACTATTTTGACATTTAACTGTGTGTAAACAAAATCTGTACTTATACTAAACTGAATTAGCTGAATTAGAACTGCTTGACTAACTTGAATAGCTTGAAATAGAAATGTTTTTCACAATTAAACTGTACTTACATTTAAACTGCGAACTTTTCCTAAACTGAATTGTTTGAAATAGGACTATTTGCATAAAAATGGATTTGGCGTTAGATAACCTACAAAGGTTTATATGCCATAAAACCAATGAACCAACCTTTACTGACATCAATGGCACTCAATGCCATTCTTTATATTATTTAATTCAAAACATTCATAATATGGTCCATTTGTCTGCATCTCTGCAAGGGGTAAAATCCTACTCCCAGCATATGACAGTAAATCATCTGATGGTAAGGAATATGGAGTACCCTTTGCTCCTGGTTCCACTCTGGACTGGAGTGGTTGCACCTGATAGGGTCCTATCTATGGGTCAAATAGAACTATTTGACATTTAAACTGAGTGTAAACAAAGGACATGCTAAATTGAATTGTTAAAAATAAAATTGGTTGATCATTTAACTGTGTAAACAAGTGACTGATATTTAATTGAATTGTTAGTGATACATAGCAATTGTTGTCGGCGACCGTATTCGAGGATGACCAGAAGGCTCTCTTTTCAATAGCTACAACACCAATGTGTAGGGGAGGGCACTACACCTTTCCCTGGATTGCACCACTTTAACCTTGATACGTACCTTATATTGTTGAGTGTTAAGCAAGGAGGCATCAAGTACCATTTTTAAAGTCTTTGGTATGACGCGGCCTGGGATTGAACCCAGATCTCCCAGACCATTGGCGAACACTCTACCCACTAGGCCAATGTCCAATACTTGGAACCATTTAGCTGTGAGCTAACAAATGAGTAATGTTGACTTGAATAATTAGTATTAAAAAGCAATCTTGAAACTCTTTAACTGTATGCCTAACTTTAATTATTGGTATTACATAACATAATGTGCACAAACAAATGATGACTAATATTACATTGTTATTATTACATAGCAATACTTGAAACCAGTTCACTGTGTGCAAACAAATTATTAATTTTAAATTGAAATATTTCTGTTTGGTAGAAATACTTGAAACCATTTAACTGTATAGAAAAGAATGAGCTTTGGCTCATTTAAAAATGTATCAACAAAATGAGTTTGCAAATCATATATTTTATACATATATATATATGTAGAAACAGGATTAGGCATTAATTAACCTATAATGGTCATATGCCTTAAAACCCTACCAAACCTATCCCAACCACAGGTAAACCATAAGAAATACTTACTATAGGTTAAAACTTGTTGGTGGTCTTGATTAATGGGATTAGAACAATCTGCCCTCATGGATTAAATGACATTTCTGTTTGAGGTCCTGTGTATGCTCCTGAGTTCAATATGAAGCACCTGAAGAAGGCTGAAGGTCATGTCAGCCGAAATGCTGTGAGAATAACAATGAACAGGAAGACAATAGTCTGAATATTCTAGCCGATAAAAATAATCGAACTTCATCTATGAAATTTAAAGAAATAAATGATTATTATTATTATTAAATAGAAATTAGTGTCGTATATATGAATAATTGAAACCAAATAATGTAAAACAAAGGATTATTATTGTTATTAAATAGGAATTATTTTTAGTATTAGATAAGAATTCTTGAAGCCATATAACTGCAGACAAATTATTATCAGATAGGAACTAATATCAAGAATACTTGAAGTTATAATTCTTTACAAATAATTATTATCATTAGTTAATTGAAATTAAAGCAATTATATAATTGCTTTAAAAAACTCCAGCATTAAGCCAATAAGGTTATTGTAACAAAGGTGACTCCACATTTTCCAGAACTTCATTCCATAAACCAACTAAATAAAGTACAAATTCTATTACAGTTGAGAGACAATCTGAGTTGTTTAAATTTTATTATTATCAATAATGCATTAGTGGTCATTATTGTTTTATATTCCAAATATATTTACTAAGATATCTTGTTGATTATCTTATTGATATATATACCTTTAACACTTATTTGATATTTTAATTATATTTACTGAGATATTGTTTAACATTTTCTTTTTTAAGTAGAGGAATTATATTGTGAATTGAATTACCATGACCAGAAAATCTGGCGAACACTTACACATGACATACGGAAACACTGGACAGCTTTTTTGACCTTATTAGGTCTCATCAGCAGTGTATACCATGATCTCCACCACTAGAGATCGAACCAGCAACCATAGATTGCAGAACCATAACTCTACAACTTTGTCTACAACTTTTAAAATATGTTTACTAAGATATATCTTTAATTATCTGATTGATAAAAATATCATTAATATCTTATCATTATTCTAATATTTTGAATAAGCTGCTTCTTTAATTATCTGATTGGTACAAATATCTTTAATATCTTACCAATATTTCATATTTCAAGTATCTTACTCAGATATATCTTTATTGGACTGATATAATTATCTTTAATACTTTATCATTATTTGATATTTTGAATATATTTACTAAGATACGTCTGTAATTGATATCTGATTGATATAAATAAATCTAATACTTTATCATTATTTTTTTCCTATTTTAAATATATTTTCAGACATATATCTTTAATTTACTGATTGATATGAATATCTTTATTACTTTAGCATTATCATTTTAATATTTTCCATATCTTTAATAAGATATATTTTAATTATCTGATTGATATAAATATCTAATATCTTATCATTATTTTAATATTCTAAATTAGATACATGTTTAATTAACTGATTGACATAAATATCTTTAATACCTTACCATTATTTGATATTTCAAATATCTTTATTGCCTAGTTGGCTGAGACTACAGAATACACCAACTGCACCTCTGCAGAGGGGTAAGACACCCTCCCCAATGAGTGTCCTGGATATGACAGTAAACCATCTGATTGTGAGGTTCAAGTAATGGTGGAGCTCTGGGGAATGTGGAGTACCCATTTATAGCCATCGCTGCCAAGGTCCAATCTGGTCAAGAGTGGTAGCACTTGATAGGGTCCTATCTCTGGGTCAAATAGAAGTAAACTGCATACTTATGCTAAACTGAATTGCTTGAAATGGAACTATTTAAGCATTGAAACTGTACTTATGTTAAACTGAATTATTTGAATTAGAACTGTTTGACTAGATTGAATTGCTTGAAATAGAAATGTTTTTGACAATTGAATAGTACATATAAAGGTTGATATGCCATAAAACAAACAACCAAATAGAACTAAACCATGTACTTATGCTGAATTGAATTGTTTGAAATACAACTGTTTTTGACATTGCAACTGTACTTATGCTAAACTGAATTGCTTGAAATAAAACTATTTTGACATTTAAACTACGTACTTATGCTAAACTGAATTGCTTGCAATAGAACTGTTTTTGTATGCTAAATTGAGTTGTTTGAAATAGAACTTTTTTAAAAATTTAACTGTATGTAAACAAAAACTACACAAATACTAAACTGAATTGTTTGAATTAGAACTATTTGAGTAAACTGAATAGCTTGAAATGGAAATGTTTTTTACAATCAAACTGTACTTATGCTAAATTGAATTGTTTGAAATTGAACTGTTTATTTGTATAAAAATGGATTTGGCATTAAATAACCAACAAAGGTTGATATGACATAAAACCCAAACTAACAAACAAATATCTTTTCTAAGATATATCTTTAATAATCAAACTGGTATAGATATCTTTAGAATTTTATCATTATTTTAATATTTTAAATAAGATACATTTTTAATTATCTTATTTATATAAATATCTTTAATATCTTACCATTATTTGATATTTCAAGCATCTCACTAAGATATATCTTTAATTATTTGACTGATATAAATATCTTGAATGCTTTGCCATTACTTTAATATTTTAATTATATTTACTAAGATACATCTTTAATTATCTGAATGATATAAATTTTTTAATACTTTGCCATTATTTTGAATTTATTTTTTAAGATATATCTTTAATTATTGGACTGATGAAAATATTTTTGATACTTTACCATTATTTTATATTCTTAATATATTTACTAAGATACATCTTTAATTATCTTATTGGTATAAATTTCTTTAATACGTTACAATTATTTCTTCATTCACAGATATCTTCTCAAGCAAGCATGTGCTGGAGATAAACAATATTTTTGCAAGGCCTGCTAACCAACATCTTCACTAAATTTGCATATAAATGTACATTTGCAGACCCATTCATGAAAAAAAAGGTTTTCCGGCAAAAATGTTTTAATTTATTTAAAATTTTTACATTGAAAAACCTGTGGATAAGAAACGCTATACTTGTCAGGCATTTTCACAGAAAGAAGAGAAATAGTCAACCTTTGCACAGATTTCTAATCTAAAGGATACATACAAATATATTGAAGTGAAACCTTTTACTTATGAAGTAAGTCAGCATTTTGTGACCATTTACTTGTAAAATACACAAAGGCATACACACTAGAGATAAAATCTGTGCTTGCAAAGTGTGAGGATGAGCAGTATTACATAGCTCTAGTTTAAAAGTATATCTACAAACACTGGAGGGAAATAACTTTCCCATGAGGCATATAGTTCAGTATTTTCTAAGCATTTAGAATTGAAAGTACACAAACACACCCTAGAAAAAACCTAAGGCTGTGAAATGTGTGGATCACCTCATTCAAATTCTGCATTAAAATTACATATTAGAGGGAAATGCTATACCTGTGAAGTATTTTAATTAGTATTTTAAGTGATTTCACATTGAAAAACAACATGCAAATGCACACTGAAGATGATACATATTCATGTGCTGTGTGTAGATCGGCATTTTCTGAGAAGTATGATTTAGAAAGACATATGCAAACGCACACCAGAAAGAAGTCCTATATTTGTAAAGTATGTGGATCTGCATTTTCAAAAAATTTCACATTAAAAAGACATATAAAAATACACACTGGGGAGAAACCCTATTCATGTCATGTGTGTGGGACTGCATTTTCACAGAATTCCAGTTTAAAAAAGCATATGTCAAAACATACAGGAGAGAAACCATTTTATTGCAAAATTTGTGGATCAGAGTTTTCTCAGAGTTGCACTCTAAAAGTTCATATGCAAATACACACTAGAGAGAAACCTTATTCTTGTGAAGTTTGTGGCTCAGCATTTTCAGAGAGTTCAAAGTTAACAAAACACATGCGAACTCATACTGGAGAAAAACCCTATACCTGTGAAGTATGCGGATCAGCATTTTCAAAAAAATTCACATTAAGAAGACACATGAAAATACACACTGGAGAGAAACCCTATTCATGTCAAGTTTGTGGGACTGCATTTTCACAGAATTCCAGTTTAAAAAAGCATATGTCAACACATACTGGAGAGAAACCATTTTATTGCAAAGTTTGTGGATCAGAGTTTTCACAGAGTTGCACTCTAAAAGTTCATATGCGAATACATACTGGAGAGAAACCTTATTCCTGTGAAGTGTGTGGCTCAGCATTTTCAGAGAGTTCAAAGTTAACAAAACACATGCGAACTCATACTGGAGAAAAACCCTATACCTGTGAAGTGTGTGGATCAGCATTTTCACGGAGTACAAATTTAAAAGGGCATATGCGAACACATACTGGAGAAAAACCCTATTCTTGTAATCTGTGTGAATCAGCATTTTCACAGAGATCAAGTTTAAAAATACATATGAGAACTCATACTGGAGAGAAACCATTTTCCTGTAAGCTATGTAGTTCAGCATTTTCTCAGAGTTCAGAAATGAAAGTACATCAAAGAACACATACTGGAGAAAGACCTTATAGTTGTGAAGTATGTGGATCACGATTTCCACGGAGTTCTGCTTTAAAAATACATATGCGAACACACACTGGAGAGAAACCTTATACTTGTGAAGTATGTCAATCAGCCTTTTCTGGGAGTTCACATTTAAAAAAACACATGCAAACACACACAGGGGAGAAACCATATTCATGTACTGTCTGTGGATCAGCATTTTCACAGAAGTACAATTTAGAAAGACATATGCAAACACACACTGGAGAGAAACCATATACTTGCGAAATATGTAGATCAGCATTTTCACAGAGTTTCAGGTTAAAAAGACATATGAAAATACACACTGGAGAGAAACCATATTCATGTCAAGTGTGTGGGGCTGCATTTTCACAGAATTTCAGTTTAAAAAAGCATATGTCAACACATACTGGGGAGAAACCATTTTATTGTAAAGTTTGTGGATCAGAGTTTTCACAGAGTTGCACTCTAAAAGTTCATATGCGAATACACACTGGAGAGAAACCTTACTCTTGTGAAGTGTGTGGCTCAGCATTTTCAGAGAGTTCAAAGTTAACAAAACACATGCGAACTCATACTGGAGAAAAACCCTATTCTTGTGAAGTGTGTGGATCAGCATTTTCACGGAGTACAAATTTAAAAGGACATATGCGAACACATACTGGAGAGAAACCCTATTCTTGTAATCTGTGTGAATCAACATTTTCACAGAGGTCAAGTTTAAAAATACATATGAGAACTCATACTGGAGAGAAACCATTTTCCTGTAAGCTATGTAGTTCAGCATTTTCTCAGAGTTCAGAAATGAAAGTACATCAAAGAACACATACTGGAGAAAGACCTTATAGTTGTGAAGTATGTGGATCACGATTTCCACGGAGTTCTGCTTTAAAAATACATATGCGAACACACACTGGAGAGAAACCTTATACTTGTGAAGTATGTCAATCAGCCTTTTCTGGGAGTTCACATTTAAAAAAACACATGCAAACACACACAGGGGAGAAACCATATTCATGTACTGTCTGTGGATCAGCATTTTCACAGAAGTACAATTTAGAAAGACATATGCAAACACATACTGGAGAGAAACCATATACTTGCGAAATATGTGGATCAGCATTTTCACAGAGTTTCAGGTTAAAAAGACATTTAAAAATACACACTGGAGAGAAACCCTATTCGTGTCAAGTGTGTGGGACTGCATTTTCACAGAATTCCAGTTTAAAGAAGCATATGCAGACACACACTGGGGAGAAACCATTTTATTGTAAAGTTTGTGGATCAGAGTTTTCACAGAGTTGCACTCTAAAAGTTCATATGCGAATACACACTGGAGAGAAACCTTACTCTTGTGAAGTGTGTGGCTCAGCATTTTCAGAGAGTTCAAAGTTAACAAAACACATGCGGATACACACTGGAGAGAAACCCTATACCTGTGAAGTGTGTGGTTCAGCATTTTCATGGAGTTCACATTTAAAAAGACATATGCGAACACACACTGGAGAGAGACCATACATTTGTCAAGTATGTGGTTCAGCTTTTTCAGAGAGTTCTCACTTAAGAAGACACATGCAAACACACCCTACATAGAAACCATTTTTTTAAATTTGAGCAAACACAAACTGGAGAGAAAGGATTTTCACGGAGATAAGGATTGATAGTACTTATTGAACACACACTATCACCATGAAATGTGTGATTAGCATTATGAAGTGAATTCTTGGTTAATGAAATACATGTAAGCATACTCTGAAAAAGTCATTGTGAAATGAATTGGCATTTTTGCAGGTAACATTTAAGTAATTTTATGCTGATACATTGTGAAGTGTGAAAATCAGTGTTGATGGAGAGATTTACTCTTTAAAAACTCATCCACATCTTCATTGGATAGAAACTATGATTTTTTGAATTATGTGGACCAGTTTTCACATTTTGCTGTGACATATATTAAAATCATTAATAAGTTTTGCTGGTGTATATTGATTGACACATTGATATCAATGGGAATATGGATTTTTTTATTGAATGAAGTTTTTAAATATATATTTTCAGGTGATGTGAACCAAATATGTCAATTAATTAACACAGAAAAAAGGCAGCGTTGGATAAAAATCTAGGCATTCAAATGTCAGACAGGACTGAGAAAGGGACAGGCATTAAAGATTTGGGATGAAAGTTTCCTACTGCAACACTATATCACTCAAAAAATAAATTCTGTAATGTTGCCTAACACTACAGTACCGGATAGACTTGTGTAATATTGCTTCACCAACCTGACACCATCTCGAAAATCAATTGATGTTATGTTTCATAAAATATAAAGTGACTCATTGTTTCCTTAAAAAAAAAGGTTATTTCTGACTAACATGATTTCATAGCAGTCAGATGAGAACTGAGAAGAGAGGTAGGTAGAAAGGTCTGCTGTCATGTAAAAAAAATGCTAAAAGTCTTGTGTGTGTGCGAGACAAATGAACAAACACCCAACTTTGATTTCTTCACTCTACGTGCTCCCTCGTGCCCCAAAGGGCCATCATTCCACAGTCTCTGCCTCCAAGCTCTGAACTGACTAAACTCAATTAAATAACTTTGCTTATATAATAATCTTAATTATTTCATCAGCTAATCATGATAAGGACATGTGTCCTTATCATGTTAAATAAGTTTAATGTTAAATAAGTTTAACAATCATGCATAATGTCATCACCCAAGCCAATCATCATGTCCTCAATTTTTTTACTTTTTCAACATCCGGCCTTCAACCTATAATTTAAAAAATAACATGTCAAATTACTAATCTTGCCACACATGCAACAATTGCTCCATATAACTCTCACATGTGACATACACTTCCACTTAATGTTTTCTAGCTAACTTACTATTTATCTCTAAAAATAAGATAAATACCCAACATAATTAAGTGTCATCTTTAAATTTATTATAAATTTTTGTCAACCAGTTAATTTTGATATAAATAACACATCAATAATTGCAAAGATTTGTCAGTTTTAAATTTGTTTTTTATAAACTTTTATTTACCAATTGATTTTAATATAATCTGTATTGATAATTCAATTAATAATCTATATTAATAATTTAAACGTTTATCTACCTGATAACATTTTTTTGATCATTGATACTGGTGTTTAACTATTTAATCCATCTGGTTATTTTCTATTATCTCTCCTAAACCATTTTCTGTCAGTGCTTAAAAGAAAAAACTTGCTGTTTGATTAAAGTTTAGCATTGGATTGATACTTTGACCTAATTACTAATTGAGCCCAGTCAGCTAGGGCTGAATAATACACCAACGGCATCTCTGCAGAAGAGGAAGACCCTTCTCCAAATTAGTGTTCTGGATATGACATTAAAACATTTGATGGTGAGATTCCTGCCCTGGAGCTTTGGGGAATATGAAGAACCTCTTCAGTGACATCACTCCCAGGTTCACTCTGACCTGGAGTGGTAGCACCTGAGACAGTCCTATCTATATGTCTGACATTTAAACAATGTTCAAACAAATGATCTATGTTAAATTAAATTCTTCAAAGTAGAACTGTTTGACCATTTAACTGTGTGTAAACATATGACTGATGTCTTATTAAATTGTTGGTGATACATAGCAATACTTGGAACCATTTAACTATGTGCAAACAAATGAGTAAATTTGAATAGAATTATGAACGTTAAATAGCAATACTTTAAACTCTTTAACTGTGTGCCTAAATTGAAATATTGGTATTATATAGCAATACTTGGAACCATTTGATAGTGTATAAATGAATGAATTGTGTTTAATGAAATAATGTGTTGAATAGTAATACTAGTAACCACTTCACTGTCTGTAAACAAATGATTACTATTGAATAGTTACTTATTAATATTTGAAATAGTGTTAGCAATAATTGAAACTGTTTAACTGTGAAGAAACAATAGCAATACTAGTGTATAAACAAATTAGTTTTAATTCCCTTAGAAATAGAATTACTGACGAACAAATTATTTACAAATCATATGCATATCTATTTAAATGCATGTTAACATATAATTGATATTAAATTATTACTGTTACATAGTAATACACAAAACCATCTTACTGTGTGCAAAAAAAGAGCTCAAGCTGGTTTAAAAATATTATCTACAAAATGTGTTCACAAATCATATATGTTCAATATATATGTCTGAATAGGATATGGCATTAAATTACTTACAAGGGTTAATCTGCCACAAAAACCAACCAACCATATATATATATATAGTATTTGGCATAGAATAACCTACAAATGTTCATATGTCATAAAACCTAACCAAACAACCATATATATGTATAAACAGGATTTGGCATTGAATAATCTACTCGGGAGAATATGTCATAAAACCCAACTAACCAACCATATAAGGGTTGATATGCCTACAAGGGTTGATATGCCATATAACCTAACTAAAGCAAACCAAACTAATTACTAATCAGTTTGAAAATATAGTCTGCTGCTGATTTCTTCTTCCTATCTTTCTCTTCCGTAACTGCCACTACAGCAGTGTTCATGCTCCTTATTTATAATTGTAAAGATTACAGAACCATCAGTTTAATCTCTCTCTCTCTCTCTCTCTCTCTCTCTCTCACCTCTCCTTTGTCTTAATTAATCAATAACTTGCTTACAAAATAACTAATTAAAAATTTTTGGTTTAAAATAGATGTGTATGCACTAAATATTACATTGACTGAATCTTTTGTTTGGCATGTAGCAGAGATAATTTTCAAAAATTCAAAGAATTGTCCCAAAAGTAGAAACCATTTATATCAAAAAGTTTAAGTGGCAAGCAATAACCTTTGAGGACGATTTAAGAACTTGTCTGTGATTGGATAATCAGTCAGATGACTGAGGGATTCTCGGAGTATAGACAAATAGTTTAATGTCAAATAAGTTTACTTGATAAGCAAAGACTTTTAAGGACAATCTGAGGACTTAGCTGAGATTGGATGTTTGCAGTCAAGTGACCAAGGGATTGTAGAAGTTTAGAAAAATAGTTTCATGTTAAATAAGTTTAACAGGCAATGAATTTTATGGCCGATTTGAGAACTTAGTTGTGATTGAATAATTGCAGTCTAAAGGATTCTTGAAGTTTTGGAAAGTAGTTTCAATTTTAATTAGTTAGTACTGAACATTGTTAGTACGGAGATTGGCATAATGGTTTGAGAGACCTGGGTTCAATCCCAGGTCAAGTCATACCAAAGACTCAAAAAATGGTACTTGATGCCACCTTGCTTAACACTCAGCATTATAAGGTAAGGATCAAGGGTAAAGTGGAGCAATCCAGGAAAAGGAGTAGCGCCCTTCCCTACATCTTGGTGTAGTAGCTATCGAAAAGGGAGCCCTCAGGTCACCCTTGACTATGGTCGCCAACTTTACTTTACTTAGTACTGAAGTAGTAATTTACGAAGCTTTTTTGCTTCGATTAGGTACTAGGCCGAAAGAATGGGGTGCCAAATGAGACTCAAACTCACTCATGAATGTTTGCCAGTTTAGTTTGCTAACCATTACACCACTCGAGGTGCCCACTGAACCACTGAAGTTGACAACCTTAGTGTGTGCAGTCCTTCATCATACTTTGGCCAACTCCCTACCTTATGATCCTCAACACTTTAGGCTGCAGTGGTCACCATCTAACTGTGCCCTCACCCCTTTGATATGACTTCAGTCCTTCTGGGTTGATGGCATCTGTGTCTGTCATGACCACTCTCCTCCTCTGTCTAAGTTATGTTTCTGTCCACAGAATGTGAGAAGAAGGTCACTGGTTGGGGTCATTGAAGTGATGAACTGAACGACAGCTGGTGGTCATAATAATAAATCTTCAACCAAAGAAACAAAGTCCACATGGGTTATAAAATGTATCAACTTTGTTATTTATATCGTTTGGTATACACATCAGTTTTAACCCTCCTGTTCTCATGTTAGTCACATTATTCTGAGATATTCAGAGGCTGGCATGAGGTTGTGATTTCAGAGGACTTTTTCAATTGACACGGACTTTAGTGTTTGTTGAAAAGTGGACTCTCAATCAGTGAAAACACTCTGCCTATATGCAATTTAGCTCTGAGTTGTAGGTGGGTATGAGTCGACATGGAACCTAACAACTATAGTTAATGCCGAAATAATTCTTTCCAAATTAAGGATTGGAGATTTGTTCCACCCCTTTATAAAATCTCCACTTATTCTGTATTTCACCCAACCCCAATCCTCTTTAGGAGTGGTTGCTTTTTTATCATATGATATTTAGATTATGAAAAACACCTACATTTAGAAAAATATATTTTTCTCAGGGTTGAAAAATATCATTAATCAAGCTATTTTTAACTTTCACTCTCCACCTGGCTTGTCAAATTGTCTTATCTACCTTTTTGACCACTCCACCAAAACGATACGGTCACAATTTTAACTTTTACTCAAACAATCCCAGAAACAATTGATTATAAAATTTTGACATTTTCCCTCATTTTCATGTACTCAGGCACTTATAGATTCTGTAAATATACTGGTCTTTGAAAAGAAAGTGCATTTTAACCCTTTTTGCTTTATCATTTTAATTAATTCTTTTAATTTACTATCTCAGGCCCACAATGTCATAATACGAATTGGTAATATATTGAAAAGACATCTATGAAATGTGCATATGAAAAGAAAACTTTGTTATTTATCCAAGTAAATAATAACATGGAACAACTGTAGAGGTTACTATAAAAGATGGTGGTGAGAACAACCCTGACCAAGAAAATCAAGATGGTTTGGTTTTATGGCACATCAAACGTTGTAGGTTATTAATGCCAAATTCATTTATATATATATATATATATATATAAACAGTTCTGTTTCAAACAATTCAGTTTAGCATTAGTACACAGTTTGACCAGGCCATTGACGTAATGTGTAAAGTGTTCACCAATGGTCTGGAAGACCAGGGTTCAATCCCAGGTTGAGTCATACCAAAGACTCAAAAAATGGTACTTGATGCTGCCTTGCTTAACAATCAGCATTATAAGGTAAGGATCAAGGGTAAAGTGCAGCAATCCAGGGAATGGAGTAGCACCCTCCCCTACACCTCGGTGTAGTAGCTATTGAAAAGGAATCTTCAGGTTACCTTTGACTAAGGTTGCCAACTTTACTTATACAGATTCAATGTCAAAAAACAGTTCCATTTCAAACAATTCAGTTTAGTTCTATTTGACCCATAGATAGGACTCAATCAGGTGCTACCACTACGGATCAGAGTGGACCTGGGAGTAATGGCAATGAAGAAGTACTCTGCATTCCTCAAAACTCCAGCATTACAGGAACCTCACCATCAGATTACTTAGTGTCATATCTGGGACACTCGTTGGGGGAGGGGGTCTTACCCCTCTGCTGAGAAGTAGTCAGTGTATTCTACACCTTCAGTTGACTGGACAAAAAACAAGATGGCTATACCAATATGTCTCATAACATTTAAAAAAGTGCCCGTGGTGTAATGGTTATCGTCGTAGGAAATAAACACGGCGACACGAGTTCAAATCCTGGACGAGACTGATTGCATTTCACATAACACTAATACCCTTGTGAAAGGTATGAATCCAATTATTCTCCCTCCAGCTATGGGTAAATAGTAGGGCAGACTGAATCTTCAGCCTCGGTGAGGTAACTAGTCTAGGAGAAGGAAAACTCTGAATTCAAACCTGTTAAAATCCGCTTAAAAATTGACCTTGTGTTATATCCTGCCCGAGTGGAGGGGTTGGTAAATATGATAAAATGAAACGCAGTCTCTTCCAGGCAGCTGTCGTATCGATACTGCTGTATGGATGCACTACATGGACGCTAAAAAAACGGCTGGAGAAGAAGCGAGACGGCAATTACACAAGAAGGCTGCGAGCAATCTTGAACAAGTCCTGGCGGCAACACCCCACAAAACACCAACTATACGGCCACCTGCCTGCTATCACGAAAACTATCCAAGTTAGATGAACCAGACATGCAGGACACTGCTGGAGAAGCAGGGGCGAGCTCATAAGTGATGTACTCCTATGGACCCCCACATATGGCCGGGCAAAAGCAGGACGACCTGCATGAACATACATTCAGCAGCTATTTGAGGATACGGGATGTAGCCCTGAAGACCTACCAGAGGCGATGAACGATAGGGAAAAGTGGCGAGAGAGGGTCAGAGATATCCATGCTAGTGGCACGACATGATGATGATGATGATGATATAATACATATAATATATTATATAATATTATTTTATATTATGACCACACATATGTATTGCCAGTAACTGTAAGTAATATTTTTCGTATTGTTAATAATTATAAGAATTATTTTTTCCACATTATTACATTATGAGCATCCACTAATATTGTCAGAGATCATTATTACTTATTACAATTATTGCAAAAAGTGTCCAAAATTTAACATCCTTTTATAACCTGTCCATAAATACCACATTACATAACCCATAAGTACCACTAATAAGTTGGTGACCGCAGTCGAGGGTAACCCGAAGGCTCCCTTTTCAATAGCTACAACACTGAGGACTAGGGAAGGACATTACTCCTTTCTCTGGATTGCTCCACTTTATCCTTGATCCGTACCTTATAATGCTGAGTGTTAAGCAAGGCGGAATCAAGTACCATTTTTTGAGTCTTTGGTATGACTCAACCAGGGATTGAACCTCGGTCTCCTGGACCATTGGCGAATACTCTACTTATTAGGCAAATGGCCCGGAATACAACCATTATCATTATAAAAATGAATAAAAAAAGAAATAAAGAAAATTAAAAAAAAGATTAAATCTGTTTTTTTAAAAAAGGTAACGTGACGATGATTTTAATTTCAATCATCATCACACAAAAAATTCACTACGAAACAGGCATTTCGTGTATTCCCATTTTCAGTTATCAAGGAGAGGAAGTTGGATCAAGAGATAAAAGAAATTGTTTTGATTGAAAGAAAATCTTTTTGACATTTCTTCCTCACCCACTATTCCTTTCTCACACTCTCTTCCTTCCTCTCTCTCACTCTCTTCCTTTCTCACACTCTCTTCCTTTCTCACACTCTCTTCATTCCTCACCCACTATTCCTTTCTCACGCTCTCTTCCTTCCTCTCTCACACTCTCCTCCTTCCTTTCTCACACTCTCTTCCTCTCTCACACTCTCTTCCTTTCTCACACTCTCTTCCTTCCTCTCTCACACTCCTTTCCAGACAGCGGAGATATGTGTATATTTGTAAAGTATATGTTATTATATACACAGATATACATATGTGTGTATGCGCAAGCGATAGCACATACACAAACAAATATTAGGGAGAGTTCTCGCGACGTAATGGTGAAGGAGCTGGACTGCGAAATCGTAGTAAGCGAGTTCGAACTCCAGTCGCGCTATTACGTTCACTTTTGGACAAATACCCTAGGGAAGGTATGAACTGTCTTATTCAACCAGCTATGGGTTACGTGTTCTTCTAGAGGGATGGATTCGGCATTAAATAACCCATGAGGTTTGATATACCATTAAAATCAAACAAACAAACAAATATTCAAGCGTGCATAAGCTTAGGCACACGTACACGCAAACAATTGTAAATATATATATATATATATATATATATGGTACATGCGAATTTATATAAAGAGATTAATAAAATCATTGGTAAACAAAGTGGGGGAACTATTCTAAAATAATAAAATACCGAGGGCTCTTTCGTCCGGCACTTGTCAAGCTAGTCACTTAATCAGATGTCTTTTCCATAGAGCTGTACATACTCGTTATTAGTGAATATATCCTTGATAACTTTAAGTTCGTCTTCAATCTTGCAATCACTGCAGATATTTAAAGCTCTATAGGAAAGACATCTGATTAAGTGACTAGCTTGACAAGTGCCGGACGAAAGAGCCGTCGCTATTTTATTATTTTAGAATAGTTCTCCCTTTTTGTTTACCAATGATTTTATTAATCTCTCTCTCTCTCTCTCTCTCTATATATATATATATATATATATATATATGGAGAGAAATATTGAAAAACAAAGTAATCAAGGGTGAAAAATTTAATATGAAGGAAAGTCAAGGTTACAATATTTCGGTTTCAATAAACTATCATCAGAACTCAGACAAGATGTTAAGAAGTGTCGTTAGATCACCGATGGATATGTTTAACGAAATGAAATAAAGCCAAGCCAGAGATATGACCTGAACAGGTAAAACCACTGCGGATCAGAGTGTACGTGGGAGTAATAGCAATGTACATTTTTTAATTAGAGGAATTATATTATGAACTGAATTATCATGACCAGAAAATCAGGCAAACACTGCGTGTAACCTACAAAACCACTGGACAGCTGTTTCAACCTTATTAGGTCTCATCAGCAGTATATACCATGATCTCCCCCACTAGAGATGTACATCTATTTCTTAGCCTATGAAGTTATGATTACGCGGATGCATATCTCCAATCATCTTGAGAAGACAAAGCCCCGGAGGCGACTGTGTCCTCTGTAATAGTACAGACATAACTACAAAACACTTCAGGTTATGAATTATTGTCTCTTGTTAATAGATACTTGATAAATGCAAAATCTACTTATCAAAGTGACATATGAGATAAACAGCCAATTAAGAAATATTTTCATTTGTGTTAATATGAGGTTTTGTTTCCTTAATTTGAGTTTATGGAATGTGGCAAATTGTTAGAATCAATACTCAGCTGTGTAACTAGCTGAATCAGATATCAAACTAACCTCCAGAAGAAGGAGAGTTATTTTATGGCATATTGGGATGTTCTATTGTGTGCATGTGGGCCAGCCCGATCTCTGGGTAGTGATTGGCTGCTGGTCTTTGAGTGGATATATTTGCATATAAATATCAGCTGCAGTTTAATAGTAGCACAGTTTTGCATTTCATTTTGGCATGCTTTACTCCCCAACTGGGCTGTGCTGCCTGATACGTAGATCAAATTGGGTGTGGTTTGGTTCCAGTGGCAATCAGTCAAGGCCATTTGACATGGATTCCGGGAAGTTGGCATTCATGTCATGCACGCTAAGACCGGTGCTCCTTGAACCTCAGTGGGCGGTCCCCACAGGCTCTAACCCTCTCTGGAGGGGCTACGTTTATTGCCTGTTGCCTGAGGTGCCCCTTTCAAGAGGAATGTTGATAGGGCACAAATAATTTTTGGGACTGCCAAGTGTGTGTGGGCTATGGTCCTGTACCTTGTTCTGACAATGAAAAAGGCCATATGCCATGCTCACACATATGTGGGGTGCTTGACAAAAATCAGGATTTCTATTGGGTTAAAGCCTGTTTTATTTTTGTCTGCCAACTGGATGCTAGTTGGGACCCCCAGGCTGGTGAGTGGTGTTGTTATTATTCTACATAGTTTATGAAATTTTTTATTCAGCATATTTTAATCCACATACAAAACTTGAAATTATAAATATTTTTTATGAAAAATAAAGTAATAAATTCAATGATAAAGACCATTTAAGAGGAATTCCCATGACATAGTGGCTAATGTGTTGGATTGCTACATCTTAGTAGGCAAGTTCAAACTCCAGTTGCACTATTACATAAACTTTTCGACTATAGCCTTGGGAAAGGTATGAATTCTCTTATTACCTGTAGCTACGGGTTAATGAGTACTACTTCTACAAGGATGCCAAAGACTATTTAGATATTCCCTGCTTTGGTTTTTATCCTGATTTTAAATTTAAAATACATGTCATATACAAAAAGAAAATCAAATAATTAAATCAAGGGGAAAGAACCATTTAGATATTTCTATAATTTTATAAAATGTTACTATGAAAATAGGATTTATTGGGTAATATTTGATATTTTTGAGAAATTAATTTTGCCTTGAATATATATTTAACTTGAAAAAAAATTTTTTTGCCTCAAATGAATATTTGAAAAAATTAATTTTATCTTAACTTTAGATATACAGTTTTATAAGTTTTGTTTTTTCTTCCCTTTTTCAGTCAAATATATAAATTGAGAATATATGTATCAACTTTATTAAATAATTTCTCTCATTTATTCCCCTAAAATTTGAGTTTATATTGCATGTTATAGAAATCTTTCAGTGTACCTTTTTATTTGAAAATTCAATATCTTACCTTATAAGAATCAATAAGGTGGAAACTTATAGATAATGGCCCAGTCAGCTGGAGATACAGAATACACTGACTGCATCTCTGCACAGGGGTAAGGTCCCCCAAATAAGTGTCCTGTGGCCCATTCAGCTGGGGCTAGAGAATACACTGACTGCCTCTCTATAGAGGGGTAAGACTCTCCCAATGAGTGTCCTGATTTTTGACACTATGCAATCAGATGGTGAGACTCTAATAATGCTGGAACTTGGGGGAACATTAAGTAGCTCTTTGCTGCTATCACTTCCAGGTCCACTCTAGCCTGGAGTGGTAGCACCTGATAGGGTCCTATCTATGGGTCAAATAGAACTGAACAATGTGCTTATGCTAAACTGAATTGTTTCAAATTAACTGTTTTGACATTTAAATTGCGTACTTACGCTAAAGTGGATTGTTTGAAAAAGAACTGTTTTAAAATATTGACTGTGTAAATAAATGACTGATGTTTAATTGAAATGTTAGTGATACATAGCAATACTTGGATCCATTAAACTTTGTTGGTTAAACTGATAGCTCTGAAATAAGACTGTTTTTGACATTTAAACTGTGTACTTATGCTAAACTGAATTATTTGAAATAGAACTGTTTATATGTATAAAAATGGATTTGGCATTAAATAACCTACAATGGTTGATATGCCATAAAACCTGACCAAACCAACTCTTATATATTTCATATTTATGTATAAAGAAGATTTAGCATTAAATAACCTATAATGGTTGATATGCCATAAAACCAAACCAAATCAAACAACTCATAGATAATACCTGTTCTTTATAATGTATTAGGTTATCCAAAAGTGATGGTTTGGTTTGGTTTCTTTGTCTAATGGCATATCAACTCTTTTTAGGTTATTTAATGCCAAAGCCATTCTCCTAGAAGAACAGTAGTGGTACTATTTAACCCATAGCTGGGAGGATAAGGGGGTTCATACCTTTCCCAAGGGTATTTGCCCGAAAGTGAATGTAATAGCGTGACTGGAGTACGAACTCGCGTACTACGAGTCCGCAGTCCATCGCTTTACCCATTACACCACGAGGACCCCCCCCCCAAAAGTGAGTAACCTAACACAGAATATTTAGATGTCAAATCAGTTCTATTTTAAACAATTTAGTTTAGCATAATTACGCAGTTTAAATGCAAAAAACAGTAAACCCAAGAAACCACGGTTTACTTCTATTTAACCCATAGATAGAACCCTATCAGGTGCTACCACTCTGGGCCAGAGCGAACCTGGGAGCAATGGCAATGAAGGGGTACTCCACATTCCCCAAAGCTCCAGCATTACTGGAACCTCACCATCAGGTCGTTTAGTGTCTTATCCATGACACTCATTGGGGGTGGAGGGTCTTACCCTTCTGCAGAGGTGTGGTCAGTGTATTCTACTGCCCCAGCTGACTGGGTAAACGACAAGAAAACTTGTATCCTTTATTTACTAAAGTCATTAAAAAAAAACATAGGTTTTACTAACCAAATTCAAGAAAATCTGGTGGTTAAACCTCAAAAGCAACAAAAATTGTCTATTTGAGCTATAAAAGTGTAGTGAAAATTGGGATGAAAACATCAGCACAAATGCTCTGTGTGCAAGATTTATTTTTTGACTGGAAAAAATTTGGCTGCCCTGAACGAGCTTATATCGCAAATGGTCACGTACCATCATGCAGGTAGTCACGTAAAACCATGGAGAGTGAAGGTGTGCATGCAATTGGGGGCAAACAGAAAAGAACATAAAAACAACAAATGTCGTCACTTGGAGTCTCTTGCTTTTGCCTTGGAGAGGAATTGGTTAGAAGAGAATCTGCGGTCAGTTTAAAGAGATGAAAGAGAAGAGAATTATTGAATATGAAAAGGAGGTTTTGGCTAGTGATTGCGGATTTTTGCAGTTGAGAGATGCAATGGCAACTCTACTTGGCACAAAAAGATACATTAAAAAATATATTCACAACACTTTCTAATCAAGCATCCTCATTCTGATAAAACAATTTTGGGACTACTCTAAAAGAAAAAACAAAAACAATGAACAGAATGTTGTCCTGAACCAAATAATTCCTGTAAATATACTGGGTGATGGGAACTTGAAAGGACAATCAAACCTTTTTGAACTTGATAACTGGGATGTCATTGACACACTATTCCAAGAACTTGGCTTGATCTGAGCAGCTTTCAAATCACATATGGAGTGTAACAATGAAAAACATGCCAGCACACCAACTATCACAATAATACCAATATAGCATTGGCCTAGTGGCTAGAGTGTTTGCCAATGGCCCAGGAGACTGGGATTCAATCCCAGGTTAACTCATACCAAAGCCTCAAAAAATGGTACTTGATACCTCCTTTCTTAACACTCAGCATTATAAGATACATATCAAGGGTAAAGTGGAGCAATTCAGGGAAAAGAGTAGCACCCTCTCCTACACCTTGATTTGAGTAGCTATTGAAAGGAGAATCTTTGGGTTGTCCTCGACTATGGTCGCTAACCTTTTTTACAGACAGTATTTTCCCTGGTTTTCAAATCATACATGGAGTGAAACAATGCACAACATACTGACTACCACAATACTACAAACTACAGTATGAACTTTCCCTGGCTTGAACTCCTTTATACATGCCACAAATTAGCATGTACTATCGTCCAGGAGACCAGGGTTCGATCCCAGGTTGAGTCATACCAAAGACTAAAAAAATGGTACTTGATGCCACCTTGCTTAACACTAAGCATTATAAGGTATGGATCAATGGTAAAGAGGAGCAATCCAGGAAATGGAGTAGCGCCCTACCCTACACCTAGGTGTAGTAGCTATTGAAAAGGGAGCCTTCAGGTCACCCTTGACTAAGATCAACTAAAATATTGCAAAACTTTTGATTCACCAGAGTAAAAGAAAAAATACCACATTTTCTCCATACAAGAAACAAAATTTTATTCAGATAAAAGAATTCAGTTTCCAGCCTGTAAACAAAATATAATTTTACAATAGAGCAAACTTGAAAACAGCAAAATAAATCAGTGTAAACCTAATTTTTCTCAATTGGGAACCATCATGTTGAAAGATCTCACTTGAGGACCTTTACATATTGTTATTTTATTAGTTCTCATCTTGAATGTTTTTATGTATACCCACTCACCATCTTTCGGTGTCCATTTAGCAGATAAGGGATATCTTGTATTATTTTATACCTATAATAGCATTTTTGATTAGTTAGTAAAATCCAAATACAGAGGTTCATCAAGAATGAGCAAAAAGAGTTCAGAAGATTGGGTTTTGTGAGTCATTTATTGATTGGTTAGGAACTTCAACCAATCACTAGAGGGATGTGGTTGTTTCAAATCAGATAATTTTTGAAGCACAAAATATTGGAAGAAAAATTGACATTATTTTTTCCTCATCAGTTGTGGCTAATTGACTTAGAGAAATAGGCATTTCGGGATACAGTCCTAGCCAGAAGCCAAAGCTTGGTTTACTTGATAAAAAGAACTTGAGAACCAACAGACTTCACCATTCCAGCAGATCAGAAAGTGAAAGTAAATAAAAGCAAAAAAAAATAAATACCTAGATCTTGCCTGAGAGCTGAAAAAGCTGGGACACAAATATAACAGTGAAATCTATTATAGTTGGAGCCCTCAGAGTTACACTAAAAAAAAAAATTAAGAAATTAGAACACAGCATTTTTGAGATTGAATACTGAGTAGAGTCCTAGAGAGTTTTTTTTTCTCATCTCAGTGTCGGGACTGAAGCTTACTCTTACAGACACACAAAAAGGTTGAGGGTGCAGTTCAAAAGGGAAAGAAAAAAATAATCAGGGATTTTTTCACTCATGAAAATAAAAGAAACTTTAAAGTAGATAAAGGTATTTTCTACTTTGTTCATGTGTTATTTTAAGAAGAATTAATTAATTTTTCCAAGTGTGAAATGGAATAGAAAAAAAAGACCCTCTCAAAGCTATTATGTTCACTTTTGGACTAATACCCTTGTAAAAAGTATGAACTCCTTATCTCCCATAGCTATGGATTAAACATCACCACAACTTTTTATTAATCAGGGTTTTTGAACTATTGTCTTCATTGTTATATTCACAATGTTTCAGCTGATATGTCCTCCGGCCTTCTTCAGGTGTTCCTTGTTGAACTTTGAAACCTGTCCTTTATTTAATCCATGAGGGTTGCTTGCTCTGATTCTGTTAGCCATAACTAGGTACAAATGTTAAGTATTCCTGTATTGTTACTTGCCAGGATCGAATGATTGTTACTTAGAAGCTTAGGGAACCAACATCTATAACCATTATGCTATGTGTCCATTTTTTTATCTAACCTGTTTAATTATTGGTTCCCATATTGTATTCATCTCTATACTGGGTCTACTCAACAGATCACTGTAGCCCAACATATGTGCTGATTCTAAAAAAAACAATCGTAATATGAGCTCAGGTAAAAAATCATTCATAACAGTAGTAATTCATAGTAAGAACATTAAGTCTATAAGTCTCAAAAATTCAATCTGAATACCCCAGCAGGACACATAGACGTTATAGACGTTGGTTCTGCAAGCTTTTAAGTGACAATCATCTGGACATTGCAGGTTCAATCCTGCCTGCAGGCGAATAAAAATACTCAACATTTGTACCTGGTTATGATTAACAGAATCAGAGCAAGTGACTACCATAGATTAAATAAAAGATGTGGTTTGAAGTTCCATGTACGCTCATGAGTTTGATGAGAAACAACCGAAGAAGGCCAGAACATTGTGAATATAGCAGTAAAGATGAGGCATTAGTTTGAAAACCCTAAATGATAAAACAAAACAAAAAATCATTATGCTTTATCTCAGAAATTCAGACAATATCACTGCTGTTTTACAAGGATGGTTTTGGCATTAAATAACCCATGAATGTTGATAGGTCATTAAACAAATCAACCAACCATTTCTAAAAGGCATTTTGTCTCTTTTGTCCACAAAACACTTTCCTACCAATACCATCCAGAGTACTTTATCCAATACCTTCAGTCTCATTTTTTAAATCTATTTTAATCACTTTGCTGGACTGGAAGGACTTCTTAGACCCACTTTATAAAAATAAAAATAAAAATTTGTTTTTGTAATAAATTTGAGTGCTTTCCATTCTGAAGAACCTTCACTGTTAAGAGAATTTGTCAAATTTGAAATTGACTGATATTTTTACAGATTTAGATGAGTCCTATCTGTTGATTATCTCCCTTGATGTCTATTTGTGCACCATTCCTTGGTAAAACACAAGATCAATATTTTTTTTATCCATACCTTATAATGCGGAGTGTTAAGCAAGAATGCATCAAGTACCATTTATTTTTGAGTCTTTGGTATGACTCGACCTAGGATTAAACCCAGGTCACTCTAACCATTATGCCAATGGTGGCAACAGTAAAAGAAAACATGAAAATGGTGTATAGCCTAACAAGCACTGGTGAAATATAAAAGTGGAAATAGCCCTTTTAAAAAAGAGCTCATAAAGAAAAAAATAAGCATTTGAACTTGGTTGTTCATGCAGTAAAAACTAATATACAAAGACCAATAATTAACATATTTTCACAGAAAGAGATCCGCACCAAAACACAGTGGGTACAATATTATTGTAATTTGTCATTTTATTATTTGGGACAAACCATACTATTGTTACAAAAAAAAAATTCTTTTTTTTTATCATTCTTCTTAAAACATAAATGGCAACTTTGAATATTTCCCTGAATGAAAATAAACAAGAAGCCTTCAGTGAATGGGTTGATGCTATGACTTCTTACTTTGTTATAAACAGTGTCAAGGAACCCCCGGTAATCCCCAGGTATGGGTTAAATAGTATCATTGCTGTTCTTCTCTAAGGATGACTTTGGCAATAAATAACCCATGAAAGTTGATATGCTAATAAACAAAGAAACAAAACAAAAATCAGTAAGTTACTAACTCCTTCTCTACACATGTTCAAGTCTCTAAATGGCATTACAACAAACTAACTTGACTGAACTATAAAAGAATCTAGAGCAACTTTTAATGAACATTGTTTTACATTAAATGAAATATATTGTTTAAATATACAAATTGATTTATTTCTTCATGTTTGAAATAAAATAATCATTCAAATAATTCTAATTTCAAGGTCTGTTACAACAGATTCAAATGAAGAGGAATATAATTTACTTAATTGATAGTCATTTACAATTACTATTGAGAAGGCACACTTAGCATAATGATTTTTAAAGTACAAAATAGAATTGACTACCCAAGTTCAAATTCTGAAGCAGCTGTTTTCATTTAAGTTCATACCAATGCTATTGTGAAAGGCAAGAATCAAATTTTCTCTGCCCTCAGCAAAGTTTAAATTGTAGTGAAGGCTGGGTTCTTCAGTCTAGCAGGGAATTCAAACAAACTTTACTCAACTTAAAATTGACCTTGTGTCCCATCCCGCCTATGCTGGAGGGTTATGTTAATAAATACAATCTCTGGTAACTTATGACAGCCGGAAAAAAGTTGTTTAAAAACATCATTAATTATTATCTTTTACAGACTAAACCAGAAATAAAGGCCATTGATCATTAATTTCAACTACTGGAAATTTCCACATGATATTTAAGAGATCTGATCAGAGAAACTAAGATTTTACAAAATATAAATGAAAATTATACTGAATTTGTACATTTGTTATATATATATATATATATATATATACTGTTTCTTTCTTTTAATCTGAATTCTTTGAAAATGCAGATCCACAAACTTCACAAAGAAATGGCTTCTCACCAGTCAGTATTCTCATATGTATTTTTAATGCTGAACTGTCAGAATAAACAGTTCCGCAAACTTCACATGAAAATGCTTTCTCTCCAGTATGTGTTTGCATGTGCTGTTTTAAATGTGAATAATCTGTAAATGTAGAACAACAAATTTCACAAGAATATTCTTTTACATCTTTATGGGTTTTCATATGTCGCTTTAAAGTTGAACTGAATGAAAAGGCAGATTGGCAAATTTTGCAGGAATATGGCTTCTCTCCAGTGTGTTTACGCATGTGTCCTTTTAGACTTGAACTACTGTAAACTGAAAATCCACAAACTTCACAAGTATAGGGTTTTTCCCCAGTGTGGATGCGCATATGTTGTTTTAAATGATATCTTCGTGCAAAAGCAGATTTACATACATCACAAGAAAATGGCTTTTCTCCAGTGTGTGTTAGCATATGTTGTTTTAATAGTGCATTCTGACAAAATGCTAACTTACATATTTCACAAATAAATGGTCTATACCCACTGTGTCTTTGCTTATGAAGCTTCAGATTTGAAATCCTGGAAAAGGCATATCCACAAAGCTCACATGAATAGGGTTTCTCTCCAGTGTGTTTTCGTATATGGTCTTTTAGTGCTGAACTACTTGTAAAGGCAGATGAACATCTTTCACAAGAATAGGGTTTTTCTCCTGTGTGTGTCAACAAATGCTTTTTCAAACTAAAACTTACTGAAAATGCAGATCCACAAACTTCACAGCAATAAGGTTTTTCACCTGTATGTGTCCTCATATGTATTTTTAACTTTGACTTGATTGAAAATGCAAGTCCACAAACTTCACAACGAATTGGTTTATCCTTTGTAGCTTGGCTTTTCTTTTTTTTCTTAATATGAGCAACTTCATGCTGAGTATCCATATTGCCCAAAAGTGATATTTGCAAAAGTTCTCAACTATATTGCTGTGTTCTTTGTAAAAACAGGTTTATCTAAGAAAATAAAAAAAAGAAAAAGTAATGAAATATTTTCAAACAAATTAAGGGAGGTAACATAAAGTTAGATAAAATTTTAACAAAATCCAAAGGTGGGCTGAAAAGCTAATATGAGGACATCATATCTACTGTTGATGACTTTCTAACTAAAGAGATCCAGGCATTGCAACGCCGATAGAAGTGTGTGGACTAGAAGAGGGACTATAAATAATAAAAGTTGGCAACTTTAATTGAGAGTGACCTGAAGGCTTCTTTTTCAATAGCTACGACATCAAGGTGTAGGGGAGGATGCTACTCCATTTCCTGGATTGCTCCACTTTACCCTTGATCCTTACCTTATGATGCTGAGTGCTAAGCAAGGTGGCATCAAGTACCATTTTTTGAGTCTTTGGTAGGACTCAACCTGGGATTGAACCCTGGTCTCCTGGACCATTGGCAAACACTACCAAATCCATTTTTATACATATAAACAATTCTTTTTCAAACAATTAAGTTTAGCATAAGTTACAAGTTTTTGTTTACACTCAAGTAAATCAAAAAACAGTTCTGTTTTAATCAATTCAGTTTAGCATAATTAACAGTTTTTTGTTTACACACAGCGAAATTTAAAAACAATTCTATTACAAACAATTCAGTTTAGCATGAGTACAGTTTAAATATCAAACACTTCTATTTAATCCATAGATAAGACACTATCAGGTGCTACCATTCCGGGCCAGAGTGCACCTAGGAGCAATGGCAATAAAGGAGAACTCCTCATTCCCCAAAGCTATAGCATTACTGAAGCCTCACCATCAGATTGTTTAGTGTCATATCTCGGACATTCATTGGAGGAGTCTTATCTCTCTGCAGAGGTGCAGTCAGTGTATTCTCCAACCCCAGCCAACTAGGCCAGAGCCTTATGGAATAAGGTAAAATCTGCAACAGAACTGGAAGTATTATAGAAGAAAGAGGAGAAAAAACACAAACAAAAATGAGGTAAAGAAAGAAAAGGCAACAAGAAAAATGTTATTGAGATTTATTAAAAAAATATGTATGCATCAATAAAATTTCATACATTATTCTAAATCTTACTTAAGGGAAATTTTTACAGTAAAATTCAATGTTTTTTCTACAGTTTAAAATTAATTCAATGTTGTTTTTTTTTAAGAATTTATAGAAATTTGTGAGATGGGAGGTAAGTGGCTGTACAGGTGTTGTTTTTATTGGGTACTGCTTCCAGAATTTTTTCTACAAGCATTTCATTAGACAAATTAAGTTAGGTTAATTGGTTAATGGCATATCAACCCTTGATGTTTACTTAATGTCAAATCCTGTTTAGACACACATATATATTCTAAAATAAATAAGTCCACAAATGATTTCAAATTTGATTTGGTTTCTTGGTTAAATAACATATCAACTTTCATAGGTTAATGCCAAAACCGTCCTTGTAGATTTGGAGAATTTGGTATGTTTTTATGGCACATCGACCATTGCAGGCTATTAATGCCAAATCCATTTTTATACATACAAACAGTTCAATTTCAAACAATTCAGTTTAGCATAAGTACACAGGTTCAATGTCAAAAACAGTTCTATTTTAAACAATTCAGTTTAGCTCTATTTGACCCTACCAAATGCTACCACTCCAGGCCAGAGTTGATTTGCGAGTAATGGCAATAAAGAGGTACTCCAGTTTTACTGAAGCCTCAGCATCAGAGAGTTTAGTGTCATATTGAGGGCACATGTTGGAGGAGTATTAGCCCTCTGCAGAGATGCAGCCGGTGTATTCTACAGCCTCAGCCTACTGGCCAATATCCTCGTAGAAGAACAGTAGTAATACTTCTTAACCCATAATTGAAGATATAAGGGGGTTCATGCCTTTCCCAGGGGCATTAATCCAAAAGTGAATGTGATAGTGCAACTGAAGTTTGAAGTTGCTTAATTCGAAGCCACACTCCAGCACTTTAGCCATTCTGCCATGAGGACCTCCACCTTCCAATTTCAAATTTGGTATTCAGATGTATTTTTTAATTTATATTTCATATACTTTAGCAATGAGTTTTGGACATTTCAATTTTCGTCAGGCTGCCAGGCAGCATTTGAATTTTAAATGAGTGTTAAGTTTCATTTTCAGTAAAGATTTTTTGATAGGTTGTTCTGATTTGGTTTAATTTCAGTTTCTGTGTCTGTGATTGTCCCATTGGAATTAATTGTCTGTGAAGATTTTCATTTTTTTTGATAATGACATTTTTGTTTGTTCCCTTCTTTTTATCTTGGACTCCAAATAAAAGCATATATGTTTTTTTTTTTTCATTTTCTGGTTGAAGAGGCAAATAAAATGATAATAGTTTAAAAGTTCTTAAAAATGGTCTCTCAATTATCTTACACATGCTTAGTATAACACTTATTGGGAGAGTCTTACAGTTCTGCAGAGATGCACTTGGTGTATTCTGTAGCTCCTACCAACCACGCCAACAAAATTTAGGAAGTGGTTGGTTGGTTGGTTTTTATGGCATATCAACCTTTATAGGTTATTTAATGCCAAATCCATTTTTATACAAATAGTTCTATTTCAAATAATTCAGTTTAGCATGAGTACACAGTTTAATTGTCAAAAATATTTCTATTTCAAGTTATTCAGTTTAGTCAAACAGTTCTAATTCAGCTAATTCAGTTTAGTACAAGTACAGATTTTGATTACACAGTTAAATGTCAAAACAGTTCTATATTAAACAATTCAGTTTAGTGAAAAAACAGTTTCATTTAAAACAATTCAGTTTAGCATAAGTATACAGTATAAAGGTAAGTACATAGTTTAATTGTCAAAAACATTTCTATTTGAAGCTATTCAATTTAGTCAAAGTTCTAATTCAAACAATTCAGTTTAGCATAAGTTGTTTTGGTGTCATATTCAGGACACTCATTGGGAAGGTCTTACCACTCTGCAGAGGTACAGTCAGTGTATTCTACAGCCCCAGCCAACTGGGCAAAATTTAGGAAATGAAAAGAAATTAAACACTGATAATACACATAATGGCTAAAACTATCCTATGTGTTTTGACTTTTCCTTACAATGAAGTCCAAAATTAGATGACGTCCAACTGTTGTTTTGTTGGGATTTTACTTGTCGAGAATAAGACAAAATCTCTCTATCGGCAGTGTAAGGAAAAATAAGACATGATAAGAGAAAAAGAACCAGTCAACAATTTGGTTGAAAAAAGGGGTTTATATTTACTGAAAGATAAAGAAGAATAATTGCAAAAAAAAAGTGTTTGCTGCAGACTTAACTATAGCTTTCGTCTTGGTAACAGGTCTTTCAGTTCCATGTAGTTTTGGTGGCTGGTCCGTACAGATTCAAAGGCTTGAAGAAGGAGAATTCTGGGTCTCCATGTATGTAGAGTATATATCTTGCTACTTGCTGTTGCCTGCTTCGTTAGCAGTCAAGATTTCATGTTACATTATTGGTGTCAAAATTAAAAAGGGATGTTAGTTTGAAGAATGTGCGCTGATGTGGAGGTATGGCAGATGTGCTAATAGCGACCTATCATTGTTTGTTTTTCAGCCAATCACAGGGCACGTAATTCCATAAATAATTTCCAATAGATTATGATGCTTTAAAATACAAGCTAGAGAATAACCAGCAAGAGTACTTTTTAACTACAATAGATAAATACCTGAAAGTCAAAAATTGTTTCAACAGAGTAATTACATAGTAAACGGGATTCCTTTTCTAAAATTATTAAAAATCGATATTTTTTCGAAACAGTAGTTCTTCTGAATGGCAAAAAATAAAAAAATAAATAAAAATTCTTAATCTTTTATTGCCAGACCATTACGTTTTTTTCTTGCGTTGATTGTAGGGATAAACGAATAATTAATTTGGTTACTTTTGAAAGTCTAGTGCTAATAGATTTTGAATTTTACGATTTCGGCTACTAAAAAAGAAAGGTAATGATTCTGACCTGTTCCTGAGTGATATGTAGTCATGATGATGAATACATATTTAGCTTCCCACTAAGCAATTTTATTTGGGGGCCACACACGAAATGAGACTCATGCACAGCAGGTTTAAAAATTGAATAGATTATGTCAGCATTTCCTTTGAGGGGTGCTCCAGGCACTAAACCCAGCCATTACCCCTTTTAGGCGTGGGTCAGATAGTGCTTTAAAAATGTTAACATTTTTAAGGGAGTTCCTTTATGATATTTTAATTTTAAAATCTTCACCTGTTCGCCATTTCTGGCAACAAATTATTGGAATTCTTCCCCTAGGTAGAGTCCGTAATATCATTTATGTTTTTTTTAAACAAAAATTCTCTCATAGAAATATTTGCATTTTTAACACCTGTTGGAGATTCCAAGAATTTGTTGACAGGGATAGTGAAATGGTTGAAATTATAAAAAGGTACTCCCATATGAGTGTTAATATATATTTTTTAAAATCACGCTGTATATTAGGCTATACACTAGTTACTTTTAAGTCATTCATTTCTTTAAGCAATTCAAATCTGACCACCCAGCTTAATCGGGTGACTAGGAACAAACAAGCAGATGTAACTTGAGACTTGTCGTCTGACAGTAGCAAAGATTACCTTTTGTTTTTAAATGCCTTAACATATGTATTCTAGTTTAAACAAAATATAGAAAAAATTAACTCAAATTGTCAAGAAACTTCAACCAAATATCTTCTATAATTTTTTATCGTATGAATAGAAGTGATTTGTTTATAAAAACGAAAATAAATTTATAGGATTTTATTTACTTCCGTTTAAAATATAAATTTTTTTAACACTGATTGACAAATATATATATATATATATATATATATATATATATATATATATATATATATATATATATATATTAGTAATGAGACATAGAAATGTGTGACGAAAACACTAAAACTTGTTTCGATCGTCGACAATTTAAAAAAAAGTAATTTTATCACTCAATTTGTAAGGAAATAATATAAAACAAATATCTAAGTAAAGGTTTTAAATGAAAGATATATTTTTTAGATCATCATCGTTGGATTTCTGAGAAAGAAAACAAAGCTTTTGATTCAAAAAAAAATTTTTTTTTTTCGATTTTTCAAGCCTGACGGTGGGGGGTAATTTCTTTTTTATGCCGTCAATTAAAAAAGTGTATATATATATATGTGCAAAGAAATTCGGCTATATAAACAATAGAATCGAGAAAAAGTTTCACTAACCTCTATGTCTTTCGTTTGCATCTAGTAACGGAGAAATACTAACAAAAATTTCTAACTCAAAAATCAATATTAATATTTGAAAAAAAATGAAACAATTTAATTCTTTTAATGCATCCAATACGGTAGAAAGAAGTTCCATCAGTCAAGGGAGGTAATTCATCTTATCTTCGTTTAATAAATTTATTTTATAAACCTATTTTCTTTTGCTTTTTTCCAAGTTTGTTGATTTGATTTTTTTTTTTTTTGATGGGGCTGTAAGCATTTTTGTTAACATACTCTTCCTTGGGTTCATATTTTTGGAACTGTACATTCATAAAATTTTATTCTTTTTTATTTAAAAGAATTTATAGTAAATAAAATTTGCAATATAAAAGAATTTAGAGAGTAAAATTTAATAGGAAAAGAATGACACTAAAGCCAAATTTAGTATTTAACTGGGTATGTTTTAGGGGGTTTTAGCGAGTAATTTTGGATGGTAAGTTCTGCCGCTTTCTAGTTTGGATACTGATTCAAAAAAAATAACACAGACAATAAAGTCTTTAAAAAAGAATTCTATACAAAAGAAATAAGAAAGAAAGGGATAGAAAAGATAAAGTGTTGCAAATTTTGGTGTAATTCGTGGGAATTTATCTGCTTGTGTGTATGAGGAGAAACTGACCATATTTTCTCTTAATAATCCTAATGACTTACTTAATCAAATGTCGGAAATACTTTTTGTTTCTAGACATAAGATAAGTTGGCTATTTGGTAGCTAAGATTCAAATTAATTTTATCTTATTTATCCATATATATATATATATATATAAATTTCATTAAACATAATAGACATTTTATGTCTACTTATTTTCTTCTGGATCCGTTCGAATTCCCGTATTACTTTTATCGTATTCGGGGGGAATTCATTTATGTATTGTTCATAATTGTATGTATCCCTAGTACTTTCTGCTCGACTCATAAATATAACATTGTAACAGATCCTCCCCTGATGATGGCCCAAAGTCGAGCAGAAAGAACTAGGGATACATACAATTATGGACAATACATAAATCAATTCCCCCCGAATACGATAAAAGTAATACGGGAATTCGAACGGATCCAGAAGAAAATATGTAGACATAAAATGTCTATTATGTTTAATGAAATTTGCATTAACGAAGAAATGCTGCCTAAATATACATATATATATATATATATATATATATATATATATATATATATATAAATTTTTTGATTTAACTTATTTATTTATTCATTTATGTATGTATGTATGTATGTATGTATGAATTTATTGTATAGCCATAATGATATCAATAACAGGCGGTATGAATAAGTGTATTTCTTTCTATCTTTAGTCCTTGCCGACATAAGGAGAGAGACACAAATCATAAAAGACTATGCTAACTATACTATACTGACTGCCTCCAACACACAGCACATCTTGTGGTGTTTAAGATCTCAATTCATCTCCACCGGTCAAGAGCCAAACTGATCTGCTTTGATCAGATCCAAAAAACCTGGCCGCGCACTTTAACAGTCGAACCTCAATTATGTCTTTTCAAAATCCTCAGGACCGATTCTTCCAGGTATGATGTTAACCACCTACTCAATTTATTCTAATTTCCTGTCTGGGGGTTTATTATGACAGATGATGATTGTCATATCCTCTCCTTCAGACTATGGCACCTGAACCAAGAGACACCAAGTAGTTCAAAGCCTTACCAAAGTAAATAATAAAATATAATTAACAAAACATGATTAATATTAAAAAAAATCATTATCTTAATTATATATATATATATATATATATATATAGTATTATTCGGTCCAGTTGAACCAGAGTTGGGAGTAATTCCTTCAGGACAAGAAAATCATTCAAAAACTGAACATTTAAATTTTCCTGGTAGAGAGCTCAATGTAATTAATATTACAGAGTTAAATTTTTCTCCGTGTTGTTGGTTTACATTAGAAACACATAACAGGATGGAAATAAATTTATAATCCTAAAGTAACCGGTCTCTGGTTTTTTCTTAAAGAAATATATATATATATATATATATATATATATATATATATATATATATATATATATATATATATATTTATTTATTTTTTTATTTCATTTACTTTTTTCTGACTATGTATGTATTTACATTTTGCTCAACTTTGTATTTTGAGCAAATTTATGTAAGGAATTCTGTTGGTGTTTTACATTTGGGTAGGCATGCATTATTGGATGATTATTTTCAAGTAATAAACCCTATAAGGGTAGATAAGCCATAAAATCTGACCAACCAAGAAGTTATGCATTCACTTACTTGCAATACAGCAACATAAAATAGACATTCAATATCATAGATTCCTTGTAATCCCTCTAAATTAATATAAATTAAAGAAAGCTTCCTGAACATTTCTGTCAATAAATTACACCATATTTGCTGTTTCTATTATTGTTTCTTACCATTTCTTCCATCTCTGCTATTTGGTTTAGTTTAGGTTTAGGTTGGGTTTTATGGCATATCAACCATTGTTGGTTATTTAAAGGCAAATTCTGTTTTTACATATATACTAAATATATGGTTTCGAAACACAGTTAAATGATCAAATAGTTCTATTTCTAACAATTAAATTTAGTATAAATCAACAAAGTTAACTAGTTCTAGGTATAGTTTATGTATCACTAACAATTCAATTAAATATCAGACATTTCTTTATACACACAGTTAAATGATCAAACAGCTCTATTTCTAACAATTCAATTCACCATAAATAAACCAAGTTGAATGGTTCCAGGTATTGCTTATGTATCACTAACAATTCAATTAAAGCTCAGTCATTTCTTTATACACACAGTTAAATGATCAAACAGTTCTATTTCTAACAATTCAATTTAACATAAGTCATTTGTTTGCACTCAGTTTATAAGTGAAACAGTTTGATTTGACTGATAGATTGGACCCTATTAGGTGCTACCATTCTGAGCTAGAGTGGACCTGGAAGCAATGGTAATGAAGAGGTCCTCCACATTCCCCAAAGCTCCAGCATTACTGGAGCCTAACCATCAGATAGTTTAGTGTCTTATACAGGACAGTCACTGGGGGTGAGGTTACCCCCCCTGCAGTAATGTAGTCAGTGTATTCTTAAGCCCCAGCCAAGTGGGCTGCTGTTATTTGGCTGGTTGTACAACACCCTCATCAGCAAATTGCTCCTCTTGGAATTGTACAACTGTGGCCAAATTATTTGTATTAGATTGGAATACTTGATATCAAATAACTGGATTTCAAACCAAGAATTATTATTAAATATAAATAATTACTTGAAACCATATAATTATCAGCATTAGATAGGAATACTTGATATCATATAACTCTTAAGAAACAACACACAAAAAACATAAACATACAATGAATGCAGTTCTCTAACCTTTGAAATATTTATTCAATGTTCACTTTTGATACACATAAAAATATAACAAATCTTTAAATTGTTTTTAAGAAATTTAGTGCATATTGCAAGCTAATAAAGAATTAAAATTTTCTCAGGCACATTTTTTTTTTTTTTACTTGTAAGCAAGTACATGGTGTGGCAGAAGCAGCTCCCGCATGTTAAACTGTCACCTGTATGGTGCAAATGAACTTCGGCAAGTGGTAATGGTAGCTTCATCTAGCTAATGTCATACCATCTTTTTATTCAATATAATCATGGCTTGGACCTGTGAGTTTTCTGTGGAAATATTTTTAAAGATTGGTGAATCTGTTTGAAAAGGTTTGGTTTGGTTTTATGGCATATCAACCATTGTTGGTTATTCAAAGCCAAATCCTGTCTATATATATATATATATATATATATATATATATATATATATATATATATATATATATAATTTGTAAATGATCAAACTGTTGCATTTCTAACAATTTAATTTAGCATAAGTCATTTGTTTGCTCTCAGTTTAAATGTCAAACAGTTCTATTTGACGCATAGATAGGTGATACCACTCTGGGCCAGAGTGGACCTGGGCACGATGGCAATAAAGGGTTACTCAGCTTTCCTCAAAACTAGGTATTACTGGAACCTCACCATC